>VZTD01003019.1:1473306-1486000 GCA_013397725.1 Rhagologus leucostigma
AAAAAAAAAAGAAAAAGAAAAAGAAGCCAGCAGCATCTCCCTCCAGCTCAGAGGCCAACAACAGCACACAGTGCAGCAGTGTTCTGTGCAGACCAAAACAAAACCAGTGAGCTGTGCCAGTTTCATGGAGTCTGATCCAATTTTAACAGAAGAGCTGCAGAGAATAAGGCCCTTGAAAGAAACAACTGGACCTTGCTCGAGTCCTCAGCACTTGCTACACCACAAAAAATCTCTTAAACGTACAAGTCTCTAGATGCCATTTTTGTACTGCTTGTGGCACCTCTGATAACACTGCACACGAAACTGCTGGGCACCCAGTGCTAATGTTGTGCTCTCATAACCAGTGAGACACTTTGTCAGGAAAAATTGTTAACAGAGGCCAGTAACTGAAGTTTTCAGAGGCTGTATGGAAGGACACAGAACAGTTCCTACAGATATCTTAATCCAGACTTCCCATCAGCTAGATTTAGCATCTGCTGATGAACAAGAAATCGTTTCTATTTTCTCTTCTGCAGGAAGCTGGACAGAACGAGTGCTCTCCACATACACAGTGCAGTTTCACATGCACTTTCCATAGTCAGGAGAAAATGTAAACTTCCAACCTGCCCTGAGCCCAGCCAGTTCATGCCCCAGAATGCCAGGACAGCAAACAGTACTGAGCAAGACAAGCCACACCATTTGTACCAAGCTTTGGAGGATGCTGTAAAAGAGACACCGCTGGCCTCTTGCCCACAGCTGGTTCTTTTCCTGTATTCCATCTAGACACGCAGACCATTTAGCACTAAGGCTAAATCATCCCATTGCCAATTTTACCATTCACCTGAGTTAGTTCAAAACCAATCTTAACTCCCATTCCTATGACCTGCCTCAAGCAAGTACAAAGGATGCATCCCCAAACACACATCCCCATTTCCCATGTGGCTTCCAAGGCCTGAGGATGCACAGACTGAGCTGTGTCTTGGTAGCTGGTTCATTCTGCAAGGAGCCAGGAGCCAGGTGCAGCACCAGGGGTGGTCTCAGACAGTGCTCGTGCTGGCAGTATAGAAAGAGCCGAGCACCTTGCTGCAATTGGTCCCACTGTAAGCATTTCTAACCAGAGCAAAAGCCATAAAACCAGAAAAGACAACATGTCAGGAGCAAGCAGAGCCTTCTACACCACTACTCTTAACTGGTGTTTTCTCAGCCTAAAATATCAATGCCTAAAATATCTGGAGCATTAACATTTTTTGAGGTGTTTTAGTACAGTTACAGAAAGTAGTTAAAGACTTAGGATCTCTTCACCGAAGCAGAAACGCTTTGTAAAAGGCAAATCCAGCTAACTGGTCTTTGGCCACCCAGAGGTGTCGTGTCTGAACACTTCCAGACTTCGATCCATTTGAAAAGCACTGGGTGTCCAAGCCTCTGAGAAGGCCTTGCTACAATAAAATCTGTTCTCTTCCCTCCCTCACCTAATTTTGTTCTGCACATATCTTTTATCCCCTGACCCTTTCTCACTGAGCATCTATTACCAAATTAAGGCTTTCTATCAGGTTTCACTGTGACTAATATTTCTTGTCTAACTCTTAATCTGGATCACAGAGAGAAGAACAGAACCTGAATTTAAATTAAAGTAAAAGTTAAACAATTAAGTACAAAATTTATTCTCAAAAGGTGGGAAAAGGAGCGGGTCTTTCTTGAAAGTTCAAGACAGGATTAATTCTGTTCTTGTTAAAACTAGAAGAAGGTTGATTAGATACTCCAATGGTACTAATGTCAAACCAATAGGAAGCAATTTTGAAAACCCCATATATAAATTTACATCGTTCTGTAGAATCTTACATAAAGCCAGTAATACAAAGAAACAGAGTTAATCTTTCAATGAAATCACAATAAATCAACCTAGGGATCTGACCTTTAGAATAATTGCTTTAAAAACCCCCAAATGGTACAGAAATATTAATGTTCTTAGTGCACTTCCTGACACTACCCAGGACAGCACACTTCCTGCTCACCCACAGCAGCAGACAGCAGGAAGCCAGCACAAACTCCAAACTTTTCGAAAGTGGTTTAAGCACGGCTGAAAAACAGTTTTTGTCACGGAAAAAGCCCTCAATGCATTTTTTTAAGGTTAGATTAGTAAACAAAGACACGAAAGAGCATCAACATAGTCCAAACATTTTAAAAAAATCATAAAAGCCTGTCTGATTTTTACTGAAAAAGCCCTGCTTCCACAAGTATTGTGACAGCAAGTTCAGTGCAGTCACAGGCTCATCCCCCCTTTACATACCTGCTGACAAACTCTTGGAAAGAAGAAAACAGAAGGTAGTCAATGGCACTAAAATCTTGGTCTGTTTCATTTAAATGGAACTGCAAAAACACCAGTTCCCTTTTCTTCACATCACGAGGGCCTTGAACAACCAAAGCATACTTCTGTAAGCAAACAGAGATGGTGAGAGGAGCAAAGGAATCCTCATTTCCTGCTCATTAATTTGCCATCTGGCACTAATACTCTATAGAAATCTAATACACACTGAGAGTTTCTTGGCTGCTACACTAAGCACACATCTATTAAAATACCTAACAAGAATGCCAACTGAATCCCTCCTTTTAGTTTAAAAAGGAGGCTTTACATCAAGATTCAGTGTTACATCAAGTGATACAGTGATACATCAAGTGTTTAAATATTAATATTTATGTATTAAATAGGGTCATGTGTGGGTTTTGGACATTTGTTTATACAGAAGCAAGCCTGCAGCCCTTCTAAAGGCAATTCAAGACAGACTATCACTCAACGTACCCATCTTGCTGGCTCACAGCATTTCAGCGTAATGAAACACTTGGTGCCCATTTAAGATTCTTCCAAGTGTGACAAACACGGTATGTAATTCCCAGCAGGAATTCATGTATGAATTCCCAGCAAACATACAGAAAGAGATTAGCTATCCTCCTTTAATGGATACTGATACTGCTTTCAATCAAAGCTAGATATACAATATCGAGGAAGATGCTTCCCAGTTCATTTAGGAGAAGAATGAAGTGAGAGTTTCACTGTGAAAAATGACTTATTTTATCCCATTAAGATTTTTGTGCTGCACACACCCACAGGACAGCTGATATTCCATAGCACATACACACATTGACTGGGGTCTTTTACATTTCTGAAAACAAAATGACAGATGGCTTATAAAAAACCAAACCAGACACATAGATTTTTTTACAGCACATAGTACATAAGATTATGAGCAGAAAACCCACTGAATAAGCTTTGTACCATTATATTGTTATTACCATAGTTTGATTAGTAAAAGGATCTGTGTAGTTGATCCTCCGAGTGGTGCATTCAATGTCTCCTGGCTGACCTGGATTTATCAGAGGTGGAATGTGATCGTAGTAATGATGTTTGCAGCTAAGCAGCCGAGCCTTGCCTGGGTAAAAGGCAATACCTGGTTGGGGAGAAAAAACATTGGAGAGCACTGATTTCCTTCCTGAGTACATCGATTTTCATTCTGGAATTTAATCCCACAGGATACTGAGCTATCCTTAAGATCCCACAAAACAATCAAATTAACCCATGCAGTTCTGCATTTTTCTGGAGCAGGACAAAAGCACCAAGTGCATCAGGACAGAACCCCCACGATGCATTGAAAAAAATCAGGGTTCATATTCTGTTACAACAATTCAAGGTACGTAGAAGCTACCAGCTCTCCCTAGTCTTCCCAAAAGCCAGCAGCTAATCCACCAGTCCCTCTCACCCCAGATGAATCTGTAAAATAAGCTAGGTGGCATCAAATAGGATATGTAGTGCTTTAGTTTTCAGATATTAGCATTTAACACATCAAATGTTAATTGGAAATAATGTACATACCACACATGACAGATCAAAGATCACTGGCTGAGCTAACAGAAGTGAAAAGATGTTCTTCAGAATACAGCATCTTCTGTTAACTGAATGTGACGTCATGATAAAAATCAAAGCCACGAAACACACATTGACTGCTACCATCCCTTATTATTTACATCCCTGGGTAGGCAGGCTACTACTCCACCTGGATGGAAACTCATGTATGTCATAAACCTCCTGTTTCAGTCCAACAGTGCACTCAAACAACCTTGGCCCCCTCAGCTTTGGAAGGCTAGCAAAATACGAGACGCACATCCCAAAATCCTTTTACACCACCTATGCCATATTTATTACTGAAAACAAGCTTGCTGGAAGATAATCTAGTCCAGCTTTCTTTAAAAAAGAGTATGACTGATTACATATAATTAACTCACACAACTGAGATGACCTGTCCACCAAAATGTGAGATGTCAAAGCACTCAGCATATATCAGTCTATAAATGCTTTATCCCTTTCTTCAGAGCTCCATGCTTACAACTTGCCACCTCATCATTTTAATAGAGCAATAAACTAAAGGACTACATTAATTTAGGTTCTCTGATCTGCAGGGATCTCCAGCAATACTTTCAGATTTACACGTATGCTGCTCTGCTTACTTAAAATCTGCTTATTTTCTTCCTGTTGCTGTATGAAAAGCTCACATGGAGGAAAAAAACAAATAAGGGGAAAAGCTTGAGTTTGCTTGCTCTTACAGTCAGATTCACATGGTCCAAACCCAAGACACTACTTCCAGAGCTGGGCCTAACCGGCCATAGAGAAAAACAACTGCAGTAATATGGCAACAACTCAAAACACTCACCTTTCAGCCACGACTGTTGAAATAGGTATTTGGAAAATGTGGTAACACTTCAAACAGAAGTGTTATTGTTAAATTGGAAACTGACTGATGACTGACTGAGCTGCACTTGTTACCATGGCTCTACTTATGGATGGCTACTGGACAATTAAAAAGAATAATAACAACAGAAGTCACTATTCAAAAATGCTCCTGTGGAGCAATTCCTCCTGCAAACCGCAACAGTTTCTGCTGCCACACTGGATTTTTATGCCAACATTGTTCCCTGCAGTCACATCACATTTTCGTTGCCTACTGATGTAATACCATGTTGTAAACAAGGCAGGATGGAAGTAGGAAGTGGCATTGTGGTTATTTTGTGGTTGGTTTGAGAAATTCACCTTCTTTACTGTGATTGGCATCTCACTGCCCAGTGCAGCACTGAGCTTCTGATACACATTCTATGTGTTACTCTGTTTGAATGATACAGTTTGGGGAATATTTCCAAAAGGAATTATCTTTCTCCCCTAAAACGGGACTCGTCCTAGAGTCTGGAAACACTTCTTATCTATCAAATGTCGCATAATTCTCCACAGCTTCTGCCATTCATGTCATTGGCACAAAAGCTCCCAAAAATCTCCCGTACAATGTTAACATTTCTGTGCAAAGTCAACACAACTTTAGATTAAAGAGAGGAAATTAAAGACCTGGGTCAAAGTATTATATGCACTCTGGGCCCTGGAGAATGAACACCAAAAATTTAAAACGAAGGAAAACACGAACAAGAACTTAACCCATTTTGCTTGTTACCGCTCTTACCAGGTGCATCATACAAGGACACTTCTTTGTAAGTGACAGACATCACTGGGTGCTTGAGCTTCTCCCTGAAGTCACTGATGGTTTGGTAGACAAGGAACACGGCTACAGCCATGAGCAGCAGATAAATAAACAGGAGAATTACGGAAAAGACATTCTTTAGGCAGGTCTTGCTGAAACGCAAAGAAGGGGTAGTGGTACCCAGTTCACCATCTGGAACCAAACAGAATATGGATCGGGACTTTAAAATACTGATATTTGTGCTGAATTTTCATTTAAGGATCAATCACGTGAGGGGAAAGTAAGCCTCAAACTCAGCTTGACTTAAAAAACCACAGCTAATTCTGGTTTTGACGATCAGACAGATGCTTCCTTTTCAAGTATGAGGTGCAAGCATCGTAACATTGTGCCTCTTTTTCACACGCCAGAATCTGGCACTCTGCTTAAGGACACTGCAGGCAGGAAACAAGGTTTATTTTCAAGGACAACTCAGAAACAAAGTTTAAAGTTCACAAGAAAGTCTGTTGATGGTCAATCTTTGCTTCTGGAAAAAAACAACTCCTTTCCCCCCATTTCCAGTCTGAAGTGATTCTTTCACACACTCAGCATAGGCATCAGCGGAGTGATTTAATATTCTAATGCTCATGCCCAGCTCTCTGCATTGCATCTCCACCATGGTAGAAATCACTAAATATTTGTTACCCTCCAGATGATAACTCCTTGTGCATGTTAAAAACTTTCATAAAAGGATTCTTCCAATTACGGCTAGAAAAAGAGTGAGCCAATTCTCCCCCAGTCTCCTTGCCTTCAAACCTTATTCTCAGTAGATCTTCACAGTAGTCTCGCTCACACACAGACACTGCTTTACCCATTTCTTTTGGCAATACTTCTAAGGAAAAGGTTCCTGTTCTCTTCAGTTACACATCACATCTTGGCCACGAGCGCTATACAGCTGAACACACAAAGGCAGCATTAAAACTCAACCTAAGAAAGGAGATAAGCAGCCATGCTTCCTGCTGCCTGTTCTGTGTGCTGTCATTTAATGAGTCAGGCCCTCTCAGGCCATGCCACACTCTGCTCTTCAACTCTAATAGCAGCTTGGTGTTTGTTCCTCCCCACAGCAGACATGAACCTTTTAGTAAACCCTATTGCACACATAACCACTCACAAAGGTCCATGGGCAAGTTACACGCCAGGAGATGGCGGCCAAGGCAATTAGGACATTAATATGCATAAAATTGCACTGCTGAAACAAATATGTCTTGAACAGCTGCAAGGCATTTAGGCCATACTCCTTTCAGGCTGGCTAACCTCAGTGCCTACACCTGGGCTGCAACAAGCCCATTTAACACTGCTCCATGCCCTCCAAAAGCAGCCTGAACAGTCTAATTAAGAACCTATTTAAAAGCTTGTCTATTCAATATTGCATCTTGTTCATGTAAATCTGGCACAGACTCTGCCTGCATCCCACTGCCACTCAGGTAACACACAACATAAAGGAAGATGACATACTAAGCTATCTCAGAGTCAGATGTGCTGAACCTGTTTACACTGAGCACAGTTCATGACAAAGAAATATTCTCCTATCAGTCCTTGGAAAACCTCCTTGGCTTTCCATCAGTACTGATTCAGATAAAAAAAGTAATTTAGTGCTTTGTTTGCTTTCAGAAGGGCAATAAAATAACAAAACCAAAACAACCAAAGCCACACACAGCAGCAGCTAAGAGGCCCTAAAAATCAGTAATTTTCTGGGTCAATAGCTCTCACCTGGTAAAATAACAGAGCTGGAGTCTTCATGAACTTCCATCTCTCCTTCTCCCTCCTCTGTTGGGTTTTCAGATACTCGCTCCACATCTTCACTCAGCTGTGTAGTTAAAACAGTGGTTCAATTTCCAAACATGCTCTCAACTTGCAATTGTTGGAATTTCTATGGTACAAATAAAAGAGGCTCCAACTAACCAAACACACAAAAACATGCCCCCAGTCCAAGAGCACCCAACATCTGTTCCACTTCTTCATAAGACAAAAGCCACATTTCTGTAGACTCAGAGCCAAAAATTAAGTGACTTGCATGCTGCAAATTTAACCTACTTCTACCGTGCTGCTTCAACAATAGCATCACCTTTCCATTCAAGTTCAAAGTAATTATTTCCCCGGCAGCTCCAACACCCTGTAAACCCCCAATTAGGACAGAGTTCTCCGAAATAAGCAGGAACTTGGTTCTGTCACTGAAGAATATATTTTTAGGCATAAAGAAAACACAGCACATACCAGCAAACAGGGCATTAGCACTTCTTAATGAAGAGGTGCAAAAAGCACGAGATGCATTTTGACAGACATTAGGGCAAGTCCCTGAAATACAGTCTCAGCCACATAGGTGGGTGGGTCATCATGAGACAACAGTCAAGCATCTCTGTATTTCTGGTCCTTATTTGATCTCACTGTGCAGATTACTATATATTAGTAGTTATGCAACTAATTAGTCTTCCAGTGTTTCTGAAACACCAACAGAGACCAGATGTCTTCTTGTTTTGCTATTCAGAGCTCTGGGCTCCAACTGCCAGGCCACTTCCGTCAGAGTCAGAGGCTCGTCACATCAAATATGCATCACATGAGATTGTGAAGCACTACAGTTTTTATACATATACATATAAAGTATCTCCTGTATGTTTTCCAAGTTTTCTTTCGTGGTGGGAACTGACACAGATTACAACAATGCAAACCAGGGCATGAGCTCGCAGCACATCACATTAGCTTTGTTCCTGTTTCAAGGAAAATGGGAGCACAGTTAATGCAGCAGCAGCACTGAATGCTATTAAACATTACACTCCTAACTTACTCAACAGTAACGTGCATGTATCCAGAAGGAAGTGCTTTTATTTCACTCAACTTTAATTCAGTACTGAAATCATCACTATACCATTGCCTGAGCATCATTAGCACCTATTAGGAAAGAGTCCGCTCATTTTACGTCTTCAAAGTCTGATGTAAAGTCTCCGTCACCTCCTGCTGCATTTCTGTGTTCATTTCCACCACACAAAGCAAGATGAAAGCAGTTACCCAGCTGTTTTAAAATGCTTAGCACATAAATAAAGCATGATTTCCCATGGCATGAGGCAAGAAGTGAACAGGTAACTTATAGGCTAAAAACTCAACCCATGTGCAAGACTCTTACCAGGGTCCAGCTGAAGATACTTTTTTCAATTATCATCATAAAATAAGGGAAAATTTACACTCTGCTCCTTTTTGTAGAAACGTGCCAGTTCTGTTTGTTTGCCTGACCCAAAAGAAGCTACTCTGACACAAGAAGAGCACGCTCTGAACCTTTTGTACTGGTTACACTAAATCAGCTAAGAAACCAGTTCCAATTATACTTGTGCAAAATGGTGATACCAGAGCTGATCCAACAAATGTCATGTCAGTTACAAAGTCACTGCAGCTCCTCAGCCGACTCCCACACCTCTCTGCTTCCCCACGTACAGGCACCTCACTGACTGAGGTTATTGGAGGGTAAGTGAATTCTATTCCTGATGGCAAGGAGATCCCAGCACGATTTTAAAAAAGAACAAAGTAAGCAACATTTCCTATCCTCTGACGAGGACCTACAGCAATTTGTTTCAACAAGTGGAAGAAAAATGATCTTAGAGGTAATTCCCAACCTAAATGATTCTGTGAAAAGCTCAGAAAACACATCCTTTTAGCAGTTCTTAGAAACAAACCAAAAAACCCCAAACGATACGCAACTATGTTTTCTTATGTCTGTTCACAGTGTTTCATAAGCTTTTCACACATAAAGCCAGAGAAGGACAGCCAGGCAAGAGCAGGACTTACCAACACTGCTTCAGGTGCAGGGAGTAGGCTGAGCTGATGTGTAAGACCCGCCCCCTAAAAACAACTATATTTTACTGCAGATCCTGAACACCTGAACTGAGAAGAGGCCAACAAGATCCCAGTGCTTTGCATGGCTCAGCCACCACATTCGGAGTGGCTCACAGCATCCTGACTCTACAAGGCAGGGCAGCACAGACCTACAAACCCAACACCTCACACACACGCCGAGCTACAGTCTCCTAGTGAGGGGGAAGCCAGTACAGCATTACTGCAGGACAGCTGATTCCAGGTCACACGTGTCACTCCTCTTGCATTCAAAGCATTCTGCCAACAGTGAACCTGGAGCAGGCCAACCAGGTTCACCCTCACATGCCAGCTCTTCCTATGTGGTATTTTTGATAAAGGGGTGAAGAGTGGTGCCAATCAGAAGGAACACAGATTGCAGGGTGGTTAAACTTGCAATAGGATGCAGAGATAGGACAGGATGTCAAGGGCAGGAAGGGCATGAAACAGACCTTCACTCAGCATTCCTCTGGGTTCAGCACATACAGCTGAGGGAGAAACAACTGCAGCAGCCTCCCCATGTCCCAACAGTTCCTTTTCAGTCCTGCACGCAGAAAAGCACTGGACAAACAGAAGCTCAGAAAACGCAACTCCAGACATTTGAGCAGCGCTGCTAGAGGCAGAAGCAACAAAGACTGCTGCAGATGCTGGGGAAGGGATGGACACACAGGTGCTGCGCTTACACATCCTGTCTCAACTCGCACCACCGTTTGGGATAAACCCGCACATACGGAGCAGTGTCAGCGGTGGGTGATACTCAAGGTAGAAACATAACGTGCATAGTCCAGTCCATATTTCAGGCATTAATGCAGCTTCATTAACTCTCTTAAGTACCTCCCCTATGTACAAGCACACAAGTCAATTCCATCTTGATAGTCATGGGCTAAAACCTTTTAACTGGATAAAACCCCGTTAAATAAAAGAAGAACTTGTTCATACAGGCCTTTTGCTGATCGGCTGATTCATCACCTTCCAATACGCTCTAGCCCGGCAAAAAAGCCAGAAGCTGAAACTAAACAGACAGTACTACACTAAATTAGAAGTATTAAAACTGAGCCTCAAACTACTCGTCACGTGAAGAGGAAGGAAAATATCTACACTCCTTTTGCCTGCAAGATGCAAACAAAAGTGCTCTGCTGTAACTCTCTACCGCTGCTGAACTTGGCACAAATAGCCTGTATGTCTACTAGGAGAGATAGGAACGAGCAAGGAAGTCGGGCTGCTGAGCCTGTACATTGATATGCAAACCAGGCGCTGCCTCAGGCTTTTGGCAGCGTGATAAAGCGTCCTTCAGTTTCGGATGCGGGAGCTCTGGTACCAAAGCCGCTTCTCACACCCGACAGACCATCCCCTCGTTACCAAACCCCGGGTACAGAGCCCAGCTGTACCCACCTCACACACCTAAAACAGCCGCTGCCCACTACTTTAACCACGCTCAAAGGTAAAACGCGGAACCGTGCGCACCCGAACCAGCCGGTGGTTTCTGCGGAGCGCAGCTGCCGCCTGACGCCCCAGATACCCAGCGCCGAGCCGAGCATCTCGGCGACAGCGCCGGGTGTCACCGCTTGCAAAGCAGCGAGCCCCGGGCCGGGCACCAGGGCCCGGAGAGCCCCCCCAGCCCTGTCCGGCCCCCCGTACCTCCTGGTAGGATGCGGACACCTCCAGCTTTGGCATAGCATCGGCGGGAGCGGCGCCGCGGGGGCCGGNGCCCGCCCCTTGCCGGGGCTGCCGGGAGGCGTAGTCCGGGCACAGCGCTGCCGTCCGGCAGCACAAAGCCGGCTGCTCGGCACACGCCTAAGAGGCTTTTTGGGAGGTTAGAGGGAACATTTCTCCCGCCAAGAGGTGTGCTGTGTACTGACGGGAAGAAGAGTCTTTACTACACCGGGCGCTTCACAACTCTGCTAACACAAGCATGAGCCAGACTGGAAAAGCAGTTTAGGATAATTCTGTCAGCTCCCCCCAGGCTGCACAAAATATTAGCCTTTTGATTTTTTTTTTTTTTTTTTAGATTTTTATTTTTATTTTCTTTTGCTCAAGGCCATTAGCAGAACACCGACACCAGCAGACAGAACTCCTGCAGGACTTTTGGGGTGACCCACCCACACTGTGCCCGCAGCAATGGGGCGCTGCAGGAAAATAAAAAGTCAAAACCACGCAAGAGCTGATTCACGAGCCACCCGGCCACAAATACCTACACAGCTATGTTTTTTTCCTTCTCCAGCATGGAAGTAATTGTTAATGTTTCATCATCAAGAAAAAACATGTGCAATGTTTTTTTGCATTGAGATGAAACACTGTAAGGGAGTCCCTGCTGAGCAGATCACTTCCCTCTGCCTAAGGCCCACATCTAGTAAGTTAATAACCAAGGTTTGAAGTCCTTCGACAATAACAATCCTACTGTACATTTGAATTACAGCACTTTAGTCAGAAAGACTGGGTGCTGCAGGATCAAACATCCAGGCTTCAAATCCTTCAGATCCTCACTTGTCAGCACTGCAGCAAGGGATGTGATATATTTATCTGAACTGTAAAAAGTTTCTAATTTTCTTAATTCTATATAGAATGATAAACATCAACCTTATTCTTCTGCCAGTCCCAAATGTTCCCCCGTGCTGTATTTATAGAATGGGGAAAACATGTGCCCTGCAAATTTCCTATTTATTCTCTCCATTCTTAGGCTAAAAATGTCTGGGTTTTTTAAGTCATGAAGATGAAGACTGCACTGCGTGCACTGATTTTGTGAATAAACATTGAAAACAGCTAGCAGAGAAACTTCCAGAGGGGAAAAAAGAGGAAAATTGAGATTGAGAAATCTTTTATTATTTGATGTCTGTTATGGTGCCAGCTGTGTATCCCGCATGGAAGAGAATCATAGAATCGTTTAGGTTGGAAATGACCTCTCAGAGCATCGAGTCCCACTGTTAAGGCAGGGATGGTGACTCCACCACTTTCCGGGGAAGCCTGCTCCAGTGCTCGACAACCCTTTCTGTGAAGAAGTTTTCCCCAATACCCAATCCAAACCTCTCCTGGCACGACCTCAGGCTGTTTCCTCTTGTCCTATCGATTGTTTCCCATGAGAAGAGGCCGACTCCCACTAGGCTGCAGCCTCCCTCCAGGCACTCGTGGAGCGCGATAAGCTCCCCCCCGAGCCTCCTTTTCCCCCGGCTAAGCAGCCGCATCCCCCTCAGTGCTGTGCAGGCGGTCGCGGCTGTTCCCGTGACCAGCGCGGCGCTCTCCACAGCGTTCCTGTAGCTCCGGTCCCACCCCGCTCCGTTCCCCGGGCCGCAGCCGGGCCGCCGCCGGGGGCGGTGCGCGCTGCGCGGCATGGC
>VZTD01003019.1:1486299-1545464 GCA_013397725.1 Rhagologus leucostigma
CCCACAGCCCCAGCGCTGCCACCTTCCCCGGCGCTCGGTGCCCTGGGACCGCCGTGAAGCTCGGGTTTCTCGTGGTCTGCTGCTGTGCTGCGCCTCGATCCCTCCCGCCATGTCGTTCTGGGCATCACTTGCTTTTTGGGCAGCATGAGAAGTTTGCAGGCACCCGTGTGCTCCAGCCTCCGCTCCTCGGTCCGGCTGGCAGCTGCCGGGTTTGATGCTGCACACGCACAATTAGATAATTGGGTGCCATGTGCCCGTTTTACACGCTGCTTGCTTGGCAAGGTGCTCCTGCCAGGGAATTTCAGATTACCATGAGTTGGAGCCAAAGTTAATTTTCTCTCAGTAATTCATTAAACCATGTACTTAGACCCTTAAAAAAAAAAGCAAGATTATCAAAATAACAAGACAATTTTAGCTTAGGAGTGTTTAGCTTCCTGTGATTCAGAAGCCTCAGCAGAACTCCAGATTCAAAACGATAAAGTCCTGTATTGATACACATCTGCTTCTCTTTTGAAACACTTGCTGTCTGCTCTTCTCAGGGTCTTCTCTAGATACTTTAAAGAAACTAACCAATGTCTGACTAAAATTACATCTTAGGTATAAAACACAAAGCAGAAGCACTGGCTTATTAAGTAAAACAGATGTCATCAGATTTACGTGTGTTTATGTATTTATCTGTTTCTTAATCAAATAATGATGTTGGCCACACACCCTTTTATTTTGGGCAATATCCATCTGCATTAGGGATAGAAAGATGCAGTTGACAATCTTCAAGCAGACTAGTGTGCAGACGAGGTGACTTGCGAAACGGACATGTTTTCTATGGTCGTGCTGTTTAGATTAAAAAGATTCTCTCATTGCTTATGGTTGAATCCTCAAAGAATGTTAGGGACAGTTTAAAGCACAAGCAAGAAATGTCAAGACAGAGAATGTGTATGGTGGTATAACAAGAGTAAACATAACAACAGGGAATTTGTGTCCTGAGAGCTTGTGGATTTCACAGCTAAAACGAACTGCTTTTTGCCTGTGCTTAAGTGCTGAGGATGTATTGATGGCTTTCTCCCCAGGAAGGACAGCCCATCTACCTGGCGGTGAAGGGAGTAGTGTTTGATGTCACCTCTGGAAAAGGTTAGTGTGCTTCTCCTCTGCTGTGTACTTTGCTTTCATGTCATTATTCAGTCATTTGTTTTTAAATATTCCCAATGTATTGGAAGCCTGCAGTTCAATTGCAACAAAAGGAATACACTTTTTCCTCTTTTAAAAATCCCCCACTAAGGTTTTGTCTACGACATGTTGACAGACAAGTCAGCACTGTCCAGGTAGCTTGGGCACTGCTGACAGAAACACGGGAAACACAGAAGAAACCTGCCCAGACCCCTGAGTCCTTGCTAGATGTGGGATCAGGCCACACGGAAGCTGCTGCTAGAGCATTTTATTGCCCTGGGTACATGAAGTGAGCAGATCAAAGCTAATGTGGATGTACCCGAACGGCTCTGTACAATATCAACACTGCTGCAGCTGCATCTGTTCCTTTTGTGCTGGTGTTCACACCCCTTGCTGGTTTTGCCTTCCCTGAGAACCACAAATGTTTTAATTTGAACTCCTGCAGCTTAATTCAGATTTGCTATAAAATGTTTGAAGGGACCATGAGGGTCTTAGACACTTGCCTTAATGTCATCGTGAGTAAACTAATGGCTTGTTGCTGTGTTTGTACTAACCTTGTCTGGCCATACACGTTGGGTTGGCTGATCTTCAAATCCTAAATTAGACAAGGCTTGCAGGTTCTGAAGTCTGCAAACATGTCATGAGAATGTAAAGCACAACTCCCTAAATAATAGGTAAATTTTGAGAATGCAGTATAGGAAGTTCAACAGCTGTATAACCCCAAAAAGTAGGAAAGCCAAAGTCAGTTCTGGAAAGAAGAGTCTTGAGTTGCTGCTTTCAGTTCACTGACATGTAACAGGCTGGTGAAGGGTAGAGGCTGAACATACCCTGTACATTTTCAGATCATCACTGGATTTTTTTTTTTAATCTGACAGAATTTTATGGAAAAGGAGCCCCATACAATGCTTTGGCTGGAAAAGACTCAACAAGAGGAGTTGCAAAGATGTCTCTGGATCCAGCAGATCTTACACATGACACAGTAAGGAAATGGGCCATCAGTTTCATTCCGTTTTGCAAATTTTTATTATTATGCAAGATGATGAGTGATGATTTTAAATTGTTTGTATTTATATAAGTTGATTCACGTATTTAAAATCAAAATGCATTAGTACTCTTTAGATACATAAAATATATTTACTGCTCATGAAAGGTGCTAACAGCCTTCAAGAGGAAAGTTTTTCATTTGTGGAATCAATGCAAATTCTGTAAGTGTGTAAAAGGGAAATCACCTGCTCTTTAAAAAGATGCTTACAAAGACAGTAAATCCCTTTCTTTGTCAATTGGTTTGGTGTATCTTGACATGGCAGTGGATGCTAGCTCTGGTCGTAGGCTGTTGCTTGTTTGACCAGAATACATTAAAGTTTTGTCAAGGCTGAATTTGAATGAAAAAAATAAAATTACAGGCTATGCTATCAATTTTGTTCATCATGCTCTGCAGTGTAAACCCAAAAGCTGACCCTAAGGTTTATAGTAATCATTAAAAAAGAAGCATGTAAATATCTGTTTTTATTTCTTTGACACAGGACTTTCATTTCCCTGTTTCCTTTAGACAGGACTCACAGAGGAGGAACTGAAGTCCCTGGATGACATCTTCAATAATGTTTATAAAGCCAAATATCCAATTGTTGGCTATACTTCTCGGCGCATTCTGAACGAGGACGGCAGCCCCAATCTGGACTTTAAACCTGAAGATCAGCCACATTTCAGCATTAAAGATGAGTTTTGAGGAACATTTTTGTACCTAGAGAACGCCTGGGGAAAGGCACAGCAGAATATTAAATAAATTCCCTATGTTGTGGAGTTCATTACTACAATTAGCTGTCATGAGTCAGTTTTCTGCTCAGAAAGTACGTGTGTGTGTACACACATAGCATAGAGGAAACAAACAGATCTGTAGTAGTCTCATACACTTGGGCTGTTTGCTGGGAATTACGGGAATTATTTAACCTGCAAGTTCTTTCTGCCTGGATTTCTTGCTTAAAAAGTGTATAATGTAAAATTACATTCCTTAGAAGAGAGAAGGAAGTTTTTAATAATTGAAATATGACTGGTCTTTCTGTAAATCCCAAGCTGCTTCCCACTCCTTGGAAAAGTGTAAATGAATTATTTGGACAAGCAAACATCAGTTCTCTGTGCTTCATGTGAGTGTAGGTATCACAAGTACAGACAGGTGCAATAGAGGCTTACATTTTAAAAAGCATTATGGGGTTTAATATTTGATAGGTTTGAGAGTACTGGATATAAAGCCACTCAGTCTCCTCAAATGCAGTTACTGTGGAGTATTTCCACAAAGCCTACAGCTATAAAGCGAGAAAAATAAATCTTTTTTTCCACATGAGAAATACTGTGACATTTTAAATAAGACTATTATGTTAGGTTTGGATAAATGACACTTTAATTTTTAAAAATAATTATCAAAGATGTCATCTATATTAGATTATGATGATTTCCTTCTACCTTCCTCCAATCTTTCTCTGACAAAAAGAGGAAATTTTCATAGCCCACTGTTTGCCACGTACTCTTACAGCACAAGTTTATTATAGCAGTTTAGTGTCCTGTGGATATTGTTACCATTTTTATATTAACAATTTCAGCTCCCATTTTTTATGTCTCTTTGTTTTTCTTTGTTCTTACTCTGGCTTTATCACTGCTGTTTTAATGAAGTGTGCAGTGCCATGTTCCTCTTCCTCTTAACCTGATATAAAACTGCAGATCCTGCAGGGTGAAGGCAGACCCCTATTATGGTGTTTCCCTGGCAGTCTTTCAGCAACAAGAGGACTGTGAAAGCCTGAGCTGTATAATAAATTCTGCTAACCACTGGCTTCCACTAACTTAAGTAGAATGTGAATTGTCCCATACATGGGTTTATCTGTCACTGTCACCATTTTGATTGACATGGGAAAAACTAAGCAGCTACTCCCAATTCTGTATTAGTAATACAGATATAATAAAAATATGATTCTGTATTGTTGTTCTGTTTCTTAAGCATTTTGGTAATTTTCTGTGAAGGGAAGATTTTATTAGATGATTCTCCACCTTCTAGTTTGCAGGGGACAGCTGCCTCTCAGCTGAATAACTAGAAAAGCTGTTTCTATGTATCACCCCATTCTTTCGCAGTGTTACAGATTTTATTCTAGATAAACAGAATCCAATCTAGATTTTGTGTCTTACCATTAGACCACTTCATTTGCAGGAGGGACTCCATGGGGCCCCCACTGCTGTTGGATGGTGCTCTGGGTAGAAAAAAATAAATCAGCATCTAAGAAGTGACTGTTGCTTCAGATAATTATTTTTGTGTTATTATTTATTATTATCACTGCTGACCTTTTGATTAGAGACCAACAGCAGCTGGGAGTTTGCTGCTTGATAATACCTGTTATCTTTGTGGGAATGCATATGGGTTTGGTGGTAATGGTGGTTTGATTGTTTGCCAGCATTTCAGAAATAATTTTTCAGTGCCTACTGTTGATTTTGCCCTTCTCCTCCTTTCCTTGCAAGCTTCCTGATGGGGCAGCTTCAGTAGTTGTGCTGCTGTGATTACTGTAATAGTCTTTGTAATAGTACTTGTAACAGTCTTTCATCTGGGATCATGATATCCAGCTGCATTTCAAAAAAAACCCCTTGTAGCTCGATTGCAGCTCATCACTGCTGAGTGGCTTAGTGTTCCTGTTCTCTCTGTGCTTTTCCTGTTCTCCCTATGAAGTCACCTTTGCTGATGTCAAAGCAGGTAATTCAGCTTCTACTTGTACTAAATTTCAGGTTCTTTTCGGTGAGGAAATGCTCCTGTTGCAACAGGAAATGGTGATATAAAACCCACTCTCGTAATGCAAGATCCTTGCAGATCTAACCTGCTCTCACTCGTGTCTGTGAGGGAGATGCTTTAGTCCTTCCTTTCTGTTGTTAAAGACAAGGTTATCACAATTGAGTACACCTTAGAATGCAAAAGATTTCCTTTTTGGTTTTATTTCCATTTCGAAACTGAAGGTTTCACATTTAATCCCTTCCTAGGCTATTTACTTGGAGTTCCCACTCAATAGAAGTGTTACAACAATAAGGCTTTAAGTGGACATATCCTTAACATGTTTTCACTGACTGCTTTTTAAAAATGCATTCAGAGTACCACAGTATTTCTTTTAGTGTTAATTTAATGACACTATTTTATGTCTAAGGTTGTTTTACTTGCCAGTGGCCTGAAATTTATTTTGCTTAAAAATAAACTGTCTGCTGTGGCTGCTTTGTTCAGGCAGCTGCATTTCCCTGACCTCTGTATTATTCCAGTGAAACAGGTGCCCTCATGATCTATAAATTGCACTCAAAACAAGCAAGCTGTGCAAAGCCCTACTGTAGCCCTACTCTACACCTCCACTGGAGAGTGTAGAATTTCTTTTCAATTTCCTTGCTGCTTCCAGATAACATTGCAAATGTCAGTATTTTTGCTCTGCTGCTTCCAATGCGCATCTTGCTATCTTAACAGTGGTCTGATCTTGCTATCTTAAGATAGCATCTTGCTATCTTAACAGTTTTAATTAATTACTGCACCAAGAATTGCCTTACTTTAGTATTTAGTAATAGTTTACTCTTCAGAATGTTAATTATCAGATGGGTTCATTCACCTAGAGGATGCATGATCTGGGTTGGTGTTTCCCACTTGGCACTCTTTTCAATAGTCCCTCACTTTGATCCTAACACATTTGTGACAGGATAAATTCTATCATCCCTACTTTAAGAAGGACTTCTCTTATTAACAGCTGAAGCATTGGGACTACAAGTGTAAGAAAGAAAAATTCAGTAGAGGGGTTATGAAATGCAGATCAAAGTATTCTCTTTATTCTTTTGCAGTTGCAGAGACTGCAGTGAAGAGAAATGCTGTTAGAATGTTATATTAGTTATATTATAGTATTAACTATCCTGATCTAAACAAGACCACCTGCCAGAATGCAGGGGCTCTGAATCCTACAGATTGAGCAGCTGAGATTTTTCCAAGAATTTAGGATTAGACATGAAGTTATTTCTTTTCTATCCGTAATGTGTATATGGACACCACTTTTTTGTAGCCCCTTGCCAAAATATGAGTTTTGCATTGATTTACACAAATCAGGTTTTGTAGTAGTTTTCTTCTGCAGAAAAGGCCTCGTGATTCTTTGAAAACTGCAGCCTAGGCTACTAACTTCGTGGTCTGATGGTACCACTGGCTGTGAGTTCATCAGAACGTCAGTGTAGGAATCAATGTGGGATCACAGTTCAGACTGCACTTGTCAGACCTGCCAGACTTCCATGTTTCAGCAAAAATTAAAAGAGGATGCCTATCTGTTTAAGGATGGTGCTTTGGAATGGGAGAAGCCTCAACACAGTTTGTAAATCACCTCCTTTTATTGCTGTTTCAAAACCACTATCAGGCAATATATTCAACAAATGATAGTTTGGAAAGGTATTAAATGGCTGTAGTTTTCCCTTGTAAGACTCCCAAGAACCTGTAGTTCAAGAAAAAATGGTTTAGATGACTTTCACATATGTATTCTGTCTCTTTTAGATGAATATATTTATCTGAAATGGGCTCATTTTAATTTGCATTTGCTCAAGAGAAAATGGAAGAGATGTGGAAAGTTTCACACAGGAAGCCCAATGCTAATTTTTCAGCTGATCTGGTTGAAGTGAAAGGAAAAAAAGTGAAAAAAAAAATCTGACTGCTTCCGTGAGTGAAAAAGCTGCCATTCAGAAGGATTCAGCTGCACATCAGGAAGATGTGCTAAGCAGCTCTGATTAGTATTTGCAGATTTTCAGATGAACACTGGATATCTTAAAATCCCAGAACTGATGTAAGTGATGACAATCATACACTTTGTTAACCATCATCCATTTATGCCTTTGCCTAATGTTTTTCCTGTCCATACAGAAAAAAAATATGCAAACCATGCAATTTATATGACAAATCCATGCCCCATAAGTAGTATTCATATAAATGCACATGAACCTATAACCAGAAAGCTATTTACATGGTATAGAGAATGGCAGTTTTCAAGCTAGTCCTTGTCTGTGAATGCTTTGAAACAAACAAAAAATCACTAAACTTCTAGATTTGTAGCACTTCACTCAGAGCTCTTTGAATGCCAGTTCAGACAATTACAATGTACAATATATCTGTCTGCTTTCGTAGAAAAAACAGTGCTATGTCATCAAAAGGTGATTTTTTTTCCCCACTCTGTTCAGTCAGTGTCAAAGATCTAGGTGTATGATATGTGGGCATCGCTGCTAGAAGTACTCTAATAGCATAGGCATGATTTTGACCTTGGCATGTTCAAAAAAACCCTAACCCAGAAAACAGAATAGGTGGGAAATGAGAATTTATCTTCGTGTGCTACTGGGACAATTTATACTGGCAAGGCCGATCTGGCAGAGCAGGTCTGATAACAGTGCTTCCTATTTTTGCTTCTGTCAAATATGGTCAATGATAACAATGTAAACTTGTACCCTTATCCAGCTGTTGGTCTTCACGTAACACCTTCTGGTTTAGCTTTTTTCTTTCTGTTCAGGAGAAAGTGTGAGTCCTGATTTACTTGTTTACAAAACTTATACTTAGATCTTGGCTTGGGTAATCTGTTGATGAGAAATCCAAGCTAAGAGAAACAGAGATTAATGTTCTGTGAAAAATAGAGCTTGTGCACCTGGATGAACTGCAGAGCCACAGGAAGTACTCTTGAATAAACAATTTCTATTACTGTTTCCTGTAAGTTATTTGTAGCTCTTGCCGTAGAAATTCTGTACTGTTGATGAATATTCATATTACAGTGTTCTGCAGTACTTCTTGACATGGCTCTTTATCATTCTGACATGAGATATTATCCTTCTGAGAAGTGAAAAGTTTAGAAGAAACTGGGTGCAGGCCATCTTGGAGATAAGCCAGCCAAGAAAAATCAAAATATGACCTAATTTTCCCTCTACTTAAAGAAACCTCCCTGAAAAAGGAAAAGAAATCACTGTCACAGTGTCTATATTTTACCTTCCAGATTTTGCTGAAAGTTTTCTCATGCTGTGCAAAGGCAGTAGATAAAGCCTTGAAAAAGACTTGAATCTAACCCTTGCACTGTGAAAATTTTAATCCACTTCTTGCCATATCTCATGGGGCTTTAAAGATTACGACAACACAGATAGTGCAGTACAAAGAGTCAAACACATGAACTGAATCAAACCAGGCCTAAGCTAGTAGGAATGTCTGAATGTAGAGCTGAAACTTAGAGCCTTTCACCCTTCTTTTGTAGATAACAAAATCTTTGAATGAAAAAAAATTCCTTAAAGGTAGCACTTGTTTGAACCAGTTTGGGCAGACAGAATTAGGTGATGACTGGAAACTTCCTCGTGCCTTGTGCTGTGATGCTTTGCAGGGATTCTAAAATCATTTGTGTTGGATACACAGAACGTAGTTACCAAGCAATTCACTGCCTGTAGGGTAACTTTATAGATTAAACTGATAACTGGTTCAAAATAGCCATGGCAGATCAAGAGTATCCTAGGAAGGTTATTTGCCTCGTTGGGGGCTGTGGCTATATAGTCTTTATTTTACACTGCAGTGCTGTTTTGGTAGTGATAACAGATAAAGTCCAGGTACACTCAAAATTACTCATTACATTTATCCCTTTATTAATTTTTATGTTTGAGCAAAGCTCCTAAAAACTTTATTAATAAGAATAAATATTGTTCCGCAAAAAGCAAAGTGTTCATTCTGAACTGCTGAACTGTGCAGCACACTGAAGTATACTTAAGGCAAAAGTGGTAATCAGAGGGATAACGTTTAAATTGAGATTACATTCTTAGGTAACATGTCTTGGAAGTGACTCAGGCATTTCATGGATTTTTCCTTATTTATTGTTTAACCATGCTCTGTACTTTAAAATAGTTATGCAATACTTTTTAAAAATAGGGCAGTAGGACTTTCAAGGCATTTGTGAAGTATTTCCACGTTACACAAAGACAAATGTACATGTGCACCTGAGACACACAACAGAGAGATCTAGCAATTCAGACAAAGTCAATTCTTACAGTCTCTTAAAACATGTTGTATTCCGTGTATTTCTTAAACTGAACAGGTCACAAATAACACCCTGACACAACAAAAATGCTAGGCAGAAATGAGCTTGTAGGGCTATCTGAAAAACTCCCAGTATTAATGTGTGTAAAAGACCAACCTATCCATTTTAGTGAACTTGAAAGGATTTTAAGAACGTGAGCTTAGCAGGGATGTTTGGTATGTCCTGAGCCTCTATGATTCTACACATTAAGTATTAATATTGTCCCTAAATTCCTTCCCATTCCTCTGAGTGGTCTCCTTTGAGTTTAGCATGTCTTGCAGCTGGAAGAAACCAGGCTGCTGGAAGGTTTATATGTGAAAAAGCAGCATAGCAGTGGAATATAATGATGTGAGGCAGAGGGAAGGAAGAGGAGTGAAACTCTACTTAGAAGAAGGAGCAGGAGATTATAAATAAATCACAGGAGAGTACTGTTTCAGAAGAGGTGAAACTTGCTGATGCACTCAGAGATAAGGTTGAACTTGAGAACAGAGACGTGTGACATCCTCCGTGGATACAGTTCTGGGGAAATCAGCAAGAATTAAACAGCTCATACTGCTGGCTCCTTGCTTGACAACCTCAGTCTCGTTTTCCAAAAATATGATGCCTTTGGCTTTGATACCTTTCAGGTGCCTGGATTCATGGAAAATCACGCTGCTGCTATTCAGTCTGTAACTTCTCAATTTTCCCCATTTTGTCTTTAAATGACGCCCATTCCAGCTGAAGAAAGAAGGCTGGAGTTTAGCTGAAGAGGTGACCAGGGACACAGAAACAAAGGTGCAATTCTCAGCTTCACTACAACTTTGCCATCCTTAACGACAGGTTTCCTAGCTGTTAAATAAGCTGGTGTTTTCCTTGAATTCCTTGTTTATCCCTGTTGTGACTTTCAGCCTCTTGAGGAAGGTAATGTTGGCTGGACATTTGGGCTGGTGGGACCCCAAGATGGCTATAGTATCAAGAATGCTACTTTATGAAACTCTAACTTTATTTTCCTCACTCCAAAGAGGTATCACTTCGTGGTACTTCATCTTTCAGCTGACCTAAGTATGGTTTACCCATGTTGATCCAAGTAATAGGTATTTATGGGAAGCTTTAATACATAGGAAAATAGTTACAAACCATTATTCTACAATACTGTAGCTCATGTTATTGCAAGGCCTGTCAGAAGGAGTGTGTGAAAATTCCTCATGGTACTGTGAAAACACAAATATAAGCTAGTCTAAGTCTTCGAAATGTATCTGGTTTATGTTACCCTTAAAAAAACCCCTCCAACTAGGCTGTTTGATTTAAGAACAACAGAAAAAAATCAGGAGTTTTCCTGGTACTAGCTGAAAAATTATCTCACTGAATGTGTTTTCTTCTGGGACAGCTGGGAACCTGCTGGCCATTTGTATTTTTCATTGCAAACATTGTTCATAGTCACATAATATCACTGGAATACTTGCATCAATTATTTACATAAATACGTCTAAAATTCTACTTTAAATATATATATAAATATTCTGCTTTCAATGGAATTGAGCTAGAAGCAGACAGCTAGCACCATGTGACTTGAGAGGTCTCTATGAGCTACTGGAAAGCACTTCTTGATTTATAGACAGAGTTTGGAAAGCCAAATGAATTCTGTAGAATGTTTATATAAAAGCATTACTCTCCATAACTTCCTCTAACTGGACTGTCCTTTCACTTATATCTTCTTCCATCAACTCATTTAGACTGACTCGTTGCACCTAAAAATAGTTCAGATTTACTTTATCTTTTTATACTCAGAATAACACCACAAAATGGATCATGCCTACATGCAGTTCTCTGAGGGAACCTACTCTGTTATTTCAGCTCATTCCTTTTGGAGTATGGAAATCACTGAACCACATATTAAGTCAGTATAAATTTAAATAACCATAAAAGTCAAGGAAGGTATGTGCAAGAATCTGATCCCAACTTAAAAATCTAACAAAGATTAGTCTCTAGGCCCTAGAGAATGTCTAACCTTTAGACATCCTTTTAGAAACAGCATGAGTGCAGTGCTGTTAATGGAATCATCCCAGATCTATGTTGGTGTTACTTCAAATAAATCCAGGCTTCTTGAATTTTAATTCTTTTGCAATTTTTTCCATGTAGCAGGAGGTAGCTTTACACCACAGGAGCCAAAGGAGGAACTCTGCAAATAGCAAGTTCTTACCCTGTCTGGGACAAATCACAAAACAAACCCAAATGTAGTTAATTATTCTGTGCCCTGCAATGTGGTTTTTTTTTAGAGAAAAAACCCAAACCTAAACAAAAAACCAAATCAAAACAAAAAGAGATGAGAAGAACTTCAGAGGGAAAAGTGGGACTATACCTACACACCAGAGAGTTGGTATGAACTTTTAACAGTAAGGCTTGTACACATTTGTTTACATATTTTCAGACAGCACAAAACTCAAAAACATTCTGAAGCACTTAATCCAAGGGAGAACAGCACAGATATAATTTACCTGTTATTCATCTACTTCAGAAAACAGATTTTTGCCTCAAGCTATAAATCATTAAGGCCTCTAACTTTCAAACAGCGCATCACAAATTGGCTTTCCGGTTTATAAAAATCATCCTAATATGCCTCAGCACTGTTTTCTTTCAAGAAAGCCTACAGAGAGCCAGCTGTCTGAGCTGGTTGTGTTCCTATGTAAGATTTGTGCGTAAGTGTCTCTCTGGGAGTTTTGTTTTGGTTCTGTCATTTAATATTCATGACAATCACCATTAACCTGCCAGCTGAGCTGCCTAAGCACCCTGCCTCCAGAAAAAGTCAAAAGTTTACTCCTAGCCCACACAGCTCCTGGAAGCCCACATTTCCACATTACAGGCTATTTTGGCTTGCATTTTTATATTTAAACTAACAGGATAAATAAAAAAAAATTAGACAGAAGAACTTCTAGGGAAAAGATAAAGCAAGAGCAAGAGTGTGTTCCGTACTCCTAGTTAGCGATGACATGGTTAAGCAATTAATCTGATCATTCCAGCCCGTACACCAAGGTTTTGGGAAAGCTGACAATTCAAATGTGTCCATTAATAATAAAATGTGATGGGGTAAAAGGGGAGGGGGGAAATCCTTGCTTTTAAGCTGCATGGCATAAACTGTGCCACCTTAAAATTACTCATAGCCCACTGCATATCTGTCAAAACAATATATAAATACTGGGACTAGTAAATAATTTCAGTGTCACTAAGAAGAAATATATTCATGCTAAAAGCAAATTCTGTAATTACATTATTATTTTAATGTACATATTTTTGCATCAAGAATGTCAGAATAATCCAATGATGATTAACACTCTAGACAATTCAATTACACACAGCAACTTGGAGAAGTCCAAGAGATGCTAGGTTTCAGCTTCCCCAATCAGGCAGAACAAAATATACAGTAGGACTCCATCCTGCCAGTGTGGGGCAAACTGAAAAGATGTTGGAGAATCAAGAAAACAGAAGACTGACACGAGGAGGAGGAAGGAACCAGTGAAAAAAGGAGAGTAAAAAGCGAGAAGGACCCCCACAATCAAGAGAGAGAGGTAACAGAAATTTTGATGTTGACAGCCACAGCAGAGTAAGCGAAATCCAGAGCCAGCCTCACTGTGTGGCTGGTTCCTGCCTCATTATTTCAGACTAGTGAAGTGGGGAAAGAGGAAACCCACACTTTAGAGTGAATTGTTGGGAATTAGATATTATTTCATATTGTACATAGTGATTAGAAGAAATCTGTATGGGACTGTGCTTCTCCCTTAAGTTCCTGTGATGATTTTTGTTCAACTGCAGCTGAATGGACAGAAGGAGGGAGAGGCTTACTTGTTGCCTGAAGGAGGAAAAATGTTATTCCTTATTTTACTCTACACCCTGCAACAGAGAATCAGGGATGGATTTGTCAAAAAACAGCGGCTGAGGGAATTAAGAGCTCACTCTTCAATCAAGACTACAACATCATCTTTGCTAAGGAGGCATACATATATTTTCTAGAGGAAACCAGTCCCCCAGGGGTGTTAACAGGAACAATGTACTTCCAGCGTTAGCTTTCAAAAAAAAGCTTGTACAAAAGCTCCTACGTAAAACTTCAGGTAACAGACTTCTGAAACTCTCCACAACTTTATGAATGTTTCTTCCCCACCGGCAAAGAATGTAGGAAACGTGAGGAATGTGAAATACAAATATCTAACATAATGAACAGCTGTCTACACATAAAGTGAAATTACCAAAACATGGAACAGTAAAGAAGAACAGAGCAAGGGCTTCTTCATTTGTATCTAATGGGCATCCCAAGTGGGGATGCCATATTGTGAACTAAATCACAATTCACCTGCCCTTCCGGGGTGGAACCAGCTCAGGCCTGATGGGGAGAGCAGCTTTCACCAGACTCTTCCCATGCTATAAACCAGCACTGCTCAGTCTTGTTTCAGCCTCCTGCTGCCTTCTGTAAAATCAACTCTACTGCCTTTAGGCTGCTTTAAGGCTCTGGCAGCAGAAAGCACCAGGACCCAAAGCCTGTCATGAAATCCCAACAGAAAGACCCAATTTTCTAGCACATCTTGTCATCCTGCACATGTCCTTTCCTAAGCTGTGAGCTGTTTAATAATAAGGTTTTCCTGCACCTCTAAGGAAAGGAAAGAGCTCTTATTCCAAGTATGACCATTATGAGGCATATACATATTATCCTGTTTACGCAGAAAATAATGATTTTATATTTTTAGTAAAAGCTGTTTATCAAGTGCCTTAACACCATTAAAATTATAATCATAATTATAAGGGGGGGGAGGAAGGCAGCAAAAATAAAGGAGAAGCATCTCCTACTGCATACCAAATAGCAACTCAATACAAGAAAAAACATTAAAGTGAAAGATTTTCTCTTCTTCAAATCCAGCCATAACTCTGGCTTTATACAATGTGGCATAGCTGTTGCATTTTCAAAAAACCAGTGTGCTCCCATTAGACTGTTTCAGATCTGCCTGTAGCCACAAGCTACACTTAATATTGTTTATTTTCTGTAATTTGTGAGATCATATTTTACCCTCAAGTACATTTCATATAAGCATCGCTCTGCCCACTCTTGATTCAAAACAGCTAAAGGAAGTGGGAACAGGACAGCAAAATATGCAGTAATAGGCAACAGGCCTGGAGAGAAAGTTTAGAGAAGACTGCAGTGCAGAGAGCGGCTGTTTCTGTATAAGTAGAAATCACCTACAGGCAATTTTCCTTGTTTCTAGGAGCCTATAACTTTGATATTTATGAAACTCTTAAGCTGCTCCTTTGGAAACAATCACAGCAAACGCTCCTCCAGGTGGTTAGGAAGCATTTTTTTTTTCTCTAGAAAGCGTCTTTAGAAGTAATGAAAAAAAATTAAAGAATTTAGCTAAAAGAGCATTGACAGTTTGCTTAACGTTTCAGTCCACATTTTCGAGGAACTCCCTACTAGGAAACTTTATTAAATGTAATAGTAAATTTAATGCAGAAAGAGTGCTGTTTTCACTGTATTTTTCTTCCCTAAATGTTTTCCTAGATGGATGCTTTCATAACACTACTTTTTTGTTTGTTTGCTTTGTTTCTATGCAACTTGAAATCGTAAACTAATTTTCAGCTAGTGTACATCAACGGAAATACAGAGCTCCAACTGAGCTATGCTGAATTTCATTATTTTAGAATGCAGTGCCCCCTCTTTTCCCTAGACCACAGTAACCTCCTACATTATCAACTTTCATCTTTTCTATGCTGCTCAAAAACCTACATATTTTACATTATTTAGATTAAGCACCAAAAAAGTACCTCTCTGATTATGAACATAATTACAGATCCACTTTTCTTCCACAGTTCTAGAATTAAATGGACACTTGCTTTTGATTAAAAAAAAACTTTGGAACTTCACAGCTCTGTACTGCACTGCACATCTGTGTACATTATTATCCCTTTCCCTTCATTTGTCTTTTTGAAGACTATTAAGACATCCACACTACTGGGAGTTTTGACAAATATTGTTGGAAGATACAGATGAGATAACTACTTATGAACCTGAAGCAACTGCTAAATCTAGCTAAAAGCTATAGAAACAAACCATATGTTTTGATGATGCTTATTCTCGATTTTGCTGGGGGAAAAACCCAAACAGCCCCCCAAAAATTCTAAGTAAACATAATTTTCTAATTTCATGCTAATTTACATAATTAAATAGCTCTTCAGGGGTTTCACTGCCAGTCTAAGATAACAACCATGCAATCTGGCTCCTGCACTGAATAACCACTTCTGATTATTGTTTTTTTACATAGTCAGGATTAGGCAAACATCTTTCTCAATATGAGCCTGAAAAAGCTAAAATTCAGAAGGACTAAAGGCCTTTAAATATTTAATATAGAAAAATGCATATTTGTCTGCTCTAGACTTTAATAACATGGCAATGAGCACCTCCCCTGTTTAATGCTTAATTTAGACTGTTAAACAACACTTTTGATATTCCTTAAATTTCACTGTCTGAGGTAAGAGAGACCAAAACTTCTTTCCCTGCCTGTTTTCCTGAATGGCCTCAGAGAAACCCAACAGAAAATGGAGTGGAATGAAACCAGTTTGTAGTCCTAGAGAAGAAAATGGGTTTGAAATGTAACTGTGGCAAACAGAAGATGCAGACAAATAGGTACTTGCCTCCCAAGCACCAGCCACAAGACAAGCAAATTTAAAAAAACATCTAAGCCATGTGGATGCAAACACAAAAGTGTGTATATAGTTTTAGCAAAATTGTGTGCCCCAGTCAGAAATGTTACAAATGTAGGTAAGAAAGCAGCCCAAACCAGTGAAGCACTTTATAGAATGATGCTGAATTACCACAAAGAGAGAAAAAAGGGAGCAAGGGTTTTCTGAGTGCAGCCCTGATTGAAAAGGGAGGCTTGGGCTACTGCCAAAGGAGCTGTTTCCTATTGTCTTTTTTCCTGCTACATTCAGGAAAACAGGACCTCAGTTTAATCCTACTTTGATTACAAAGAATGTACACAAAGATATATCACTTTGTATAAACAGTTCTGACGTAAATAAACTAGAGGAGCTCAAATACTGGCCAACCACTAAAGTAAAAAGTTATGTAACTCCTTTCATATATACTGAGAAAAAAATACACAGGAAAAAAATCCGGCAAAATTCTGAAATATATCAGACTTTTTGCATTCAGAATTTGTAATCTAAGTCATTTTTTAACTTAAAGAATTAAAGATATAAAATGAACATAAGGAAACATACTATTCCACAATATACAGATAAAACTTTCTGAAAATAGTGTGGAGAACTGAGGAATGGAAAACATTATCCAGTCATCACATTACCTTGAAACTTAGAGATCTGTATTACATTCCAACCTAACCCCAAATTCCTGTATTAGCCTAGCTAGATCACTGAAACGTGAAGTTCCCTGCACTCACCTTCTTGGGTCCTTCTGGAAGCACTGCCAGAGGTGTCACTCCCTGTATTCCACATCTCTGAGAGCTCTGTGCTGCGAAGCAGTACAGAACTCTTTGATTCTGCACAAGTCAGACACCTTGATGTTCTCAACCTCTGAAGAACTTTTGAAGCGTTTTCCTGCATTCATGTATTTTGATGCCTCAAACAAACAAGAGCTGATAATGTTCACACAGAAGGATTTCCATTGCTTAAGCAATGCAGCAGCTGAGCAAGACAAAGACCTGGTCCTATATCCTTGACTCACACAAAGAACCAAAATTCTCTCCTAATGCTTACTTAAGAGCAGGATTTCATTGGAATTCTGACTGTATGTCTGTCTCAATTCTCCTTCAGAACAGAGAAAGGAGAGAGTGCAGACTCTTCCAGAAAAGGGAAATCTAGTTCTTCTTTATAATGAAGCTGCTCCCAGCTTAACTGATCTGTGCCAGAAACCCCCGGCAGGAAAAAAGAACATTTACCTGGTGCATTTCTGCTATCCAGCCTAACAGAGCACTTGCTTACATATGGTAACTACTGAGAAAGGCACTGCCAATTTTAACTTATTTTCTCAAATAATATTCAGTTATTGGCAGCAGGTTTAGTACAGTGGTACAGAGCACAACGGGGAAGAATGGGGTGGGTAAAAAGTACTCTTGTAATGGAAAAAAAAAGCACTTCTCATCTGTTAATCTTGCTGATACCTCACAATCTCTTGTGTTGAGAGTTGTGTCACATCATCCCGGTCAGCTGGGCAGCAGTGAGCAGCTGGCTTCCCACACTGACCCATTTATCTTTCCCAGATGTAGGTTCGTCTCTCTGAAAGGCCGGTCTTTGGCCGTGAAGGAGGAGAAAGAGAGACATCCAGCGGCTGCACCGTTTAAGTGCATTTTTAAACAGAACTGGAGACAAACTCAACTACCTTCTTAGCGTGTATAAGAAAACATTTATGAGCCAACTACCAGACATACAGAAACAAAGAAAAAAATATTCCAGTGGCTGAAGCACTACTTTCATCTCTACTGTGTATTTATCATGCAGCCTACAGACTTCCTCACTGCATTCTCAAAGTCCCACCCACAATTCTCCCTTTTTCTCTGAGGCTTAACTTCATTATTCTGTTTCTGAACTCTACATGTGAATTGGGAGAGGTCTACTAACTTTCATGAGGCTACAACGTTCTGTGTCAAACCAGGACCTCATTCCAGTGCTTTGCCCTTCAGACATGTACTTTTCACGTCTACTATCTTCTATTCAAATATTTTCTTTAACCTTAACTCTATTTGTACTACTTATTTTTATCTGCATAGTAAATAGAGTTCCCAGTTAACTGGGGAGTTACTGATATAAAATTGTTCCAAATCAGCTGTGAATCCTAGCATTAAGTGGTTTGGTCTTTATGTAAGAGCAAGGAGAAAGAAGTTACTAACTTTACTTGTAGAAATTAGTAGTATCTACAGTATTTGTCATTAAAAATTCCATGCCTTTACTGCCATATCTAAGCTATTTCTTGTATATAAAAATACAGCTTATTTGGAAATATAAATCAGCACAAAAGGGCTTATAAACTCAAAAATCTTAAGACAAGATGAAGAAATAGAAGGGAAACACAGGGATGGGTTTTTTTACGAAGTATTAGCCATACTAATTTAGAAGTAGTTAAACTGGAAAAATCAACTTTGTCACTGCTACATGTTAAGTCACGAATTTTTTAAAGGGCTTGACCCTTACAAACTTGAAAGGTCTGTATGAAAAGAGTAGGGAATGGGTTAAGTCTTCCATATTTAGTGAAGAAGTGAAGGCAGGCAATTGCTGACTTCAGTGGTAACAATGCAGGATGAGGTGTTAGGAATACAATTAAGGGATATATTTAAAGAGCTTTTAAAGACAAAACTGTACACACCTGATGGGGTAAAACCAGATAATATGATGGGATGAGCCAAAATTATCAGGATATGCTACTTATGAAAAAACTGACATACCCAGAAATTATGAGTAATTAATAACAGACAGGAATCAATGCTGGAATCAGGACTGGTGATCTCTTTTTCTGTCTCTTTTTCTCTCTTTAATTAATCTCTTCCTTCCTCTCTTCCCTTTCACTCCACCCCTTTATCCCAAACTCACGCCATGTGCTTATACAGTAGGTCAGGGACCAACACACCCATTTCCATGCCAAGGGTGCAATTCACTAATAAAACTTTCTGATTGTTTGCAGACCCTCTGACTTCCATCGTTCCTTTTGCCCACGAGCATTTACGCATCTTAGCTGCTTCCTTACTGCTAAGGGTGGGACATCACAACCATACAGGTGGGGAACCACACGTGTATTGAAGTCTATGCAACTCTTCGGTGACTCGAAGCCCTGGATGTCAGTAAGCTGTCACACCCAAAGCAAGCCAGCCCTGCAACGAGCTGTTGGGCACGGGCACAGAAGGATGTGGTTTGTCTGAGCGGCCGCAGCACTTACGTTCCTGCCGTTTCCTCCACAGCAAATCCATCACGGATGATTTTATAGCAACACTTTGCAACACACTGAGCTACAGCCCATCTAGCACAAATCTGCCACCCCTCGAATCAGCTTGGATCAGTGTTAGATTCACTGTCCACTTACATTCAAATGACCTAAGCTGAGGATTTGTCCATCTGCTGAGTCCTGAATAGTGGCCTCTGAAAAGAGAGACAAAACCAGAGACACCTCTTCATCTGTCTTTACTTACGAAAATCATTAAGTCTTCCCCAATTGCTGTACTCTGGAGATCTAAAGTCCCTCAGATTACTGCTACTATTGCAGAAAAAAGTGACACTGGCTGGAGACAATACTAGCTTTTTATATACTTACTCCTTTGGAGGAATGCAGAAAAAAGTATGTGAATTTTCTTCTATTAGAAGAGTTATTAATTATCAGGAGGGTAATTGGTGGAAGTTTCATCTGTACATCACTACAGTTAGATGGATACCAGACAGTAATGAAATTATTATTACTTCCTAGTTATCCCAAAAGATTTTTTTTAATTTAAAGGTTAAAACAACAACGGATTAATAATCCATGATTTAATCACTTAGGTCTAAACATATTTAAAAACATATTCTAATATGACTACATGAAAAGTATAGAAAAGTAAACATTTTTCCTGAGTCTACATCTGCCTTGGAGTCTGTGGTAAGAATTCACTGAAAAGCAGCTTTAAAATGGTGATCTATATTTGGCATGAGGTCACCCTGATTTTGTGCAACCATTTAAAAAATACCACTCCTCAGACAGGATTCGTTCTCTGAAAGAACTTGGGTCCTATTCTATTGGGAAATGTACTACTGGTTTTTACACCACATATTCTTTGCACTGAGGACCTTGTTTCAATCAACAACCCCCAAACACAGTGATAAAGAACCTGTTATTGTCACTCCATTCTCCATACAGAAAATGGCAGGAAAAAAGCTACATCCATAGTTTCATCAACACTTTACAACTGAAACGGAGCAATAATTCAGATCCCTTGACCTGATGTTTTGTACTTTTCCAACAAATTTTCCTTCATTTGAGTTCAAGGAACAACACAAATGATTGCTGAGACAGCCAACCAAACCTTAAAACTAAACCTGAAATTGAATTATATTAGCAAAGTTCCAGTATCACAGTTCAAATCAACTTGGCTACGTAGTTCCTCCATTAAGAACTTACCATAGACTCATACAATGGTTTGGGACAGGACCTTAAAGATCATTTAGTTCCAAACCCCTCTGCCATGGGCAGGGATGCCACCCACTAGACCAGGTTGCTCAGAGCCCCATCCAATCTGGCCTTGAACACTCTCAGGGATGGGGCATCCACAGCTTCTCTGGGAAACCTGTTCCAGTGCCTCATAAAGAATTTCATCCTAATATCTAATCTAAGTCCCTCCTCTTTCAGTGTAAAATTGTTCTCCCTTGTCCTATCACCATCTGCCCGACTAAAAAGTTGCTCTCCCTCCTTTATATAGGCTCCCTCTAAGCACTGGAGGGCACAGTGAGGTTTCCCTGGAGCATTCTCTTCTCCAGGCTGAACAACCACAACTCTCTCAGCCTGTCTGCACAGGAAAGGTGCTCCAGCCCTCTGAGCACCACTGCAGTTCTCTTCTGGACTTGCTTCCTAAATGTTTTTGTCACTTTTAGGCAACCTGTCCAGAGCCAGAACAGCACTACTGCCCTTCAGGGACAGCACTAAGGCACAGGCAGCACTGGCAGGGCAGTGCCTGGCAGCACCTGCCTCGGAGAGAAGGCTGCAAGCAGAACACTGACCACGAGAAGGGGGCAGAACACAATCTCCTGGAAATGCTTCCCTGCTGGCCGGGGAGACTCCTGGATGCCACCCAGTTTAGGAATCTGGCAACCTCAAGATTGAGGGCTTCGTGTAGTCAAGTGAGGAGCAGAAAAGCATGGCACATTGCTGATTTACCGGGACGTGGACAGGTGCACCCACATAAACCACAGCAAAGATAAGCTTGGGTGTGAGGGTGAGTGCCAGGCAGAGCTGGTGGGGCGGCTTTGCTGCTTTGTCAGCCTGGGGCTTACAGAGAAGTCTTAGAGGCTCTTAACACTGCTACGTGGCACCAAATCTAAAATGCTCTCTCCTTTTTACCGGTCATTTTCTCTGGCAAAATGACGTCACCTTTGATGGCAAAATTGCCTACCTGAGATCCGAGTAAAATCTGGAGAAAGGCTTCTAGCAGTTCACCAGTTAACAAACCATGGACAGAACTGAAGGGATCATACCACGAAATTAACAAAGAAAAGAAGGGGATAATTATTGTTCTTTACTCTTTAATATCATTAGCTTCTCATTGTATCATACAACACAAGTCTGATCCCACTTAGGTTTCTGAATCACGTCACTGAACATGCAGGTTCCTCTTGATTTCTGACTCTGAGATGAGCCTGTTTTCTTAAACCCCAGGTGAAGGGAGCTTCACAGTATCACAGGGGTTTAGCAGGTATCTACCTACATTGCGTAAGGACAGCACTGTGTGCTTGGGCAGTAACAGCACAGGAAGAACTTGGGACTGGAAAAACAGAAGCGATATGGGTGAGCGCAGTCTCAAGTATGCTGTGCAAGATGCCTGCAGACATACAGCAGGATTTGGTTGTCTCTCATTAACTTTATTTAATGACACAATTAATCTATAGTGAAGAAAAACACGTACCACACAAACATGATATACAAACGCAAAAATAAGCAAATCCAGTTGCCAGAAGGACTGGTTAAAATGCAGATGACTTGAGCAGTGGCCTGAAGCCAGGACATCTATTTAATTATTTCACACTCTGATAGAGAGCAGGATGTGATTTTATCCAGCTGCTATGGTCACCTATATCTATTTTCCTCTGTAAGAAATGAGGAGGTGCATACTTAGTTGTGAGAACTCTGAGTAGAAAGCACTGGATAAGGAGTAAAATCTTACTATCTTACACCTGGAAAAAGGAAGGCAAGGAACCTCTGCACCAGAGGGAACTAAAGTTTAGGGAAAGTTGTGAGATACCCAGGCAGAGAGTGCACAGGCCGTGCAGTGAACAAGATAGTCCAGGAGGGCTGGTTTACAGCACAAAGGCAGGCAGATTTGAGGCCAGTGCCTGGAAGGGACACACATCTGTGCAGCACCACGGGCCATTTACACCATCTCCTGTGGCAGCAGTGCCCAGAGTACAGTGGAGGAAAGGACATGAGATGACTGCACCGAAGATCAACAGTATCATACAGAAAATTTCAGGTTGGTTAGGGTTTTTTTCTCTCTACCAGTGAATAAACTTGCATCCATTCCATTCTAGCACAGCCTGCTCTTCCAGAATTTAGAAGCAAGGTGATTCCCGTTCTGCTACAGAAAAAAGGGATCTGAATGGGAATCACAGGCACTCAGAGCTAGGTCTCTGTTCTGGGCAAAATAACCACATGTAACCCAGAAATTCCCAGAAGAATTAGTTACACCCTCTTTCCTGCTGCTCTGCACCAGGACAAAGTGTATTCTCACAAATACTTCAGTAATAGTGCTGGCTTTAACAGCTTGGTCCCTCCGGTTTACTTACCACAACCTCACTTGTGCCAGGACAACTGCTGGTATAGGCACATGTTGAACTGTATTGAGGAAAATAAACCTCTCCTATCCCTTCTCCTCCCCCCAAGAAAGGTTTTTAGAAATAATTAATTAGCTTCCCAATCTAATTCACTGTGCAGTCACATCAACTGTTACACTGGCACAAGTGCATATGTAGGTGACAGTGGCAGCAGGCAGGAATGAGTGACACGCAGATGACACTACTGTGAGAAAGAAGGGCTTGTGAAACCACATTCTCGTGGAGGCTGAGCCTGATCATTAATCACTGAGGAAGCACATTTAACTTTGGCGCCAGTCAAACTACTCAGCTCTTAACATTTTAACCTGAGCACCTCGCCAAAACTCAGGTGGTTTTTCCAGTTAGAAGATACTGGTATAGAATTTAACTCCAAAATAGTGCTGCTTTAACTAAGTTCACAAATAATAATTTGTTTTAACTGTTAGTTCTAATAACTGGTGTTAATTTTTAATTTCAAGGCATTCCACTTCCACCTTGCTCACTGGGCTTTTCACCCCATCACTCACAGCACAGCTGCAAATGTTTCTGGATCGGCCTCTGCCACAGCAGAGGAACAGGAGAGGGCAGCCAGGGAAGGACTGGGACTCTTCTGATGTAGCTTTGCTGCTGAAAGCACAGGAACTTTCCTCAGTGCCAGACTGTTCTCAGGAGGCGTCTGACACTGCTTCCAGGCTGTGCTTCACACTGCAGTTTCTACCTCTCAGCTGTGCCAACTCCAGGTACTCAGCCTCCTTGAGTACTTGCGCTCCAGCCGAAGGGTGAGAAACCTCCCACACAGAGAAGGCAGAAACAAGAACTGACTTTACTCTGTTTGTTTTCTTTTTCCCTCCCAATTTATTTATCAGCTCTACTTTCAAGATAAAACTAACAAGCCGTTTTACAGGGTCAGATCTTTTCCAGCTGTGCAAGAATCAAACAAATGAGACGGCTGAACGTGCCCCCTGCTGGTAAAGCAGGATGCTGCTCTGAGAGCTCTTGCTCAGCTTCTCTTTACTCTTACCCAAGACAAGCTTCCTGCTCACTCTGTGGTTTTTCTGTTTAAGTTCCTAAACCCAGCTCCTTCTGCATACGTGCTTCCTCTGCTCAAGATTACTTAATATTGCCCATTAGTGCAATTTGTTCAAATATCCAAGTAGCCTCTGCTAATTTTTTCCCAGAACTGATGGCATGCCTAAGTATCTTTTAAAACACAGTATAATTTCTTTCACATAAAATTACAAGAAATAAAGGGCATCAGTAAAACCTCCTGGTTTCAGGAAAACACCTCACTAGCTAATAATGTGATATTTAAGCACACACAAACACATCTCTTTAGCCCAGCTGCTTTTTCGCTTTGCACACAGTCACATATGAAACAGCTTAAAATGGTCATAGGAAAGGAGATTTTTTACAAATAACTGTAAAAAAAAAAAACTTAGGGAGAATAAGCAGTTCTATTTTTTCCCCTTGAATACTGTACATTTTGATCTCAAAAAGATATAAGCTCCATGCCTATCAAGAGGGGATAAGACATTTATGATACTATATTGCATAATGCCTGCAGATTTGAAGGTAAGTAGTTACAGATATTTTACAGAGACATTCTCTCTCTTCGCAGTTTTGTCAGTTCATATTCCAAATCAGGTTTTAAAGCCTTCATTTAGCTGCAGAAAACACAGTGGCTGCTAGAATGAAGCAATACTCAGTACATGTGTTGCAAGGTAATTTCAAAGATGCGCACTGTAAAACTTACAAAATTTGCTCAATACCACATAAATTAATCCTATACCACCTGAAGAGAAAAGGCTGGAAAGTGCATTTATTTATACTTATTTCTGCTTTAAAAAAAAAAAAAAAAAATCTTCCGGATGGCATTATACAAATGAAGTTATACTGAACCCTTGTGTCCCACAGTGCTTCTGCTTGCTCTTCTCAGTGTTTATTTTCATTTCTGAGTGCATCAGACTGGCATTCCACTTGTGGGTGTAGTAAGAGAAAACCAAACTCGAACTCCCTTTGTACAATGTACAACTTGCAAGCCTGGATGCCTACATAAAGCCAACTAAAGGTCAGTGCAGAGGAGCTGTAATTAAACTTGTCATTTAGAAGAAACTCAGGCCTCACTCTAGAAGTGTATCAATGAAATTCCTTAGCTTTTAGTTGCGTGCGTCCTATACAGAAGGTCAGCAGTATTTTCCTAGATAGGATCCTAAATATGGATTGGGATTCCAAGTCGTTTACAGCAGATTCACCTGCATTTCCAGCAGGACTGTTTCTCTCTTTACTTCACTCCATGCAGCAGTACCCAGTCATGGGATTGCTTAATGCCCATGCAGCCCCCTGCCCATATCACAGTGGCACCTGCAGCTGTATTAGCCAGTTTTAAAGCTTTGTACTACATGATTTATGAGAACTGCTGCCTCAAGTAAAAGGTAGTACCTCTAGCAGATGGGCCTTCACATTTCCATCAGTATTGATATGAAAGACTATTATCTGCTCTGGCTGAAATTACAGGGAATTCTCCAGTTTTAAAGTTTTGCTAGTCTTGGCAAGAAAGTGTAGTAACAAAGGCTAAATGCCTAAGCTGGCCTGACGTGCTTTTCCATGTAGGAATGAGGCTGCTGTCCCGCCAGGATGAGGGAAGTGTGCAGTGTCAGGGCATGCACGGGATTAGCGTGAGGTGAAACCGTGTGTGTGGTGCCTGCTCAGGGGACAACGCGTCACTTCCCAGAACGGCCAGCGCAGCACCTTCCCACAGGCACGAAACTGTCTGCTTTGGAGGGGGGAAAACAAAGAAAGACAAGGTTCCCTGATTATCATATTACGTTCCTCATCCTGTCAAGTGACCCACCAGGCTGTGGAGAAGCACGTGAGGCTGGCTAAATCCCACCACCTTATATAATTTGGTGGTAGCAGAAGTAGGCACGTTTGCCAAATGACCGAGCAGATCTGGCATTTAAAAACATGTCAACTTTGCCCCTGGACAATCTTAGAGAAAAAGCAAACAAAACTAACCCAGACTCTTCCATCATCCTGATTACAATCTTTGGTGACTGTTTTGCTCCAAATTTTTGTCTGCAACGTGATTTTCTCGTCTCTGTCTTCCTCAGACCTCATCTGTGGGAGTTTTCCCATCTCCAGTGCCAGTGATGGGAAAGCAAGAGCAAAACTGCTGTTCTGGGTCACACGACCTGTCACAGAGACCCTGACCCCAACTGGGATTTTTTAGTGTGAATCTGGGGAGGCAACACATCTTTAAGCTACAGTCCTTCCATATGACTACAAAAGTCTGAAGGGAGCACATTCTCCATCATGACCAAAGCACTGGGCATGCTCGTGCATCCTACTTCTGCCTAGTAAATACCTGCCCATCTAAATTTCATGTCAGATATTTGGAGGGGGGTGGGATGCAGCCTAAATTTGTATTGAGCGTGTGATTTAAATGAACTTTCCAATTTCCAGTTCAAGTCCATCAAGTTATATTGCAACACCATTTCTGCTTAAGTGATTTGCAGCCCTCTTCACCTCTAGGTTTCCACAGAAGAGATGGCAAACTAATAGAGGAATGCACAGTCACAAATACATGGAGCATTCACTGCCTGCACACAGTGAATCAGTATATGATTCACCCACTTTCATAAAACAGTTGTGACCTCTCATCTGTCTAGTTCCTCAAACAAAATACAGAGGAATATTAATAACATATGGAAACCAGGAACCAACAAACTGGGGGAATAATAATAGCTCATCTCATGATTTTTTTGCTATTGTGCTAATCCTTACTACATGCTCTACATTTCTTAAACATTTCTGTCATCTCTTTCTACCCTTTGACTACTTAACCAGATCCACTAAAGCATAGGTTGCTCTTTGTTACGAAATTAGTGAAGGCAGAGAATACCTAAAGGCCTCACAAAGGGATAAGTTTTTGAAAAATATTATAAACAATATCATATGAATAATATACCAAACTGCAGATAAGCTTGTTCTATATTTAAAAAGTAACAACACATATATACACAACTTTCCTTTCTGCCCCTTACAGTGAAAAGCTGATAACAAGCAACCCTGAGCACCAAGACCGAGCTTTATCAACAAACACAACTTATACTGAGAATTAGAGAAGGCAAAGTCAATGTGCTACAGTATTGCACCACAGATATTTTTGCCACCACATGTGAAAAATCTCAGGCATAAAATTAAACACGACCAAAATCCTTCCAGGAACCCACTACCCATATCTCATTCTATTAGGCATTTTGAAATAATTAATTAAGTATCAGAGAAGAAGGCCTACCTGGTCTCTAGAAACATAAGGTGATACACACCAAGAAGAAAATGTATTTTAAATGTTATGCAAAGCTTTGGCAGAAAGATTAAACAGGCACTATTCTCCAAACCCTAAACCAACAGAATTGAGATAGAAGAAAAACATCAGAGCCCCACTGGTTTCTACCTGGACATCACACATGTGAAAGAAATACATGGTAAATCTGAGAAGCAAAGGCTAAATATATTTTCAAGGGGCATCATCCTGCAAATATTCTGCAAACAGTGCAAAAATGGTGCATTTTTCTCACAGAATGTAAGACTTCGTAATCTGGTGCTTCACTGCTTTTTTTTTTTTCTTCTAAATCAGATCAGTTATTTCTCAGTAGCTTGCTCTGGTCAGGGATCACAGTGTTCTAGGGACCACAGAATTGGTACCCCAATATGGTACCCCAAACTCCAGAAGAGGTGGTTCCTTGGAATGCCATGGAGCTTGCTGGTTGCTACTGGGTTGTCCTATGAGTTCCTCTCTGGGAGAGATGGTGGAGCCCACAGAGTGTCAGGAAACCTCCAGGGAGTGCCAGAAGTGTGAAAAAGGCTGAGTACTTATCAGGTGAAGTCACCACAGGGATGGTTTGCAGTAGCTAAAGATCCAAATTTCCAAAGAAGTTGCTAGAAGCCTGTCTTGCAGGCCTCTGAGGGGTCACTTCAGAGCCACAGTGTGGCATCTCCCTCTTCCCATGGGAAGGTGGTGGCAGTTTGCACCACCCATTGCCAACGGTTCCACACATTATACAACACAGTGGGTCTAAATGAGTCAACCAAGGAACCAGTAGTGGACACTGGATTTGCATTACGAAAAGTCTTATAAATCCCATAAGGAATTGCGTCTCATAACCCTTGGCACTGTACCAGTAAGTAACAAAGAGCTCCCATCCCAAACATAGCACGTCCACTGCTGACAAGATGCCACAGGAGGATGAAACACAGGAACAAAATGGGGAGGGATAAGCACAAAAATAGCTTGAAGAAAAGCAGAAGTCCAGAAGTTCCCCTTTTCCTAATGGTTGATCTATATCTTCTGGCAGTGCGGCACAAATGCAGATGACTGAAAGTGACTGTATTCACCCTTAATGAGAAATTTGCCTTTGCCTCACTTGGGATTCTGTTTCCCCATTGCTTTATCAACAAAAGATCAGCATAGTTCAGCAGCTCAGATGTTCAAACCCTGATGCAAGTTCCGCAAGACAAGGAATGTTTGGCAGTTACTGGAATGCTGCAACAGGCAGGTAGAAGATGCAATGTAGTGAAACTGCAGTAAAGTTTAACCACACTATCAAACACAGCTGTACCAGTCACATGCTGGGGATTTCCCAGCTGCAGACTCCCAAAGCACAGGAGTTTCAAACAATTCAGTCACTATGTAATCAGCAACCATGTGACGATTAAATTTGCTCTTTCAAAACATCCAAACAAGTCTGGATTCAGAAAGACTCTGTGGCTCAACCACTGTGACTTTTTTCTTAGTACTTCTTCTGCATTCATCATGTCAAACATAACACTGCTACTACAGTAGGACTGTACTGGTTTATCACAGAAAGTCCTTCTGTGATCTTCATTCAGGAAGGAAATAAGTGTTCATATGCACTCATGAGACCCTAAAGATTTCCTCAGCAACATGATCTGGACAAATCACATCAAGACCACAGGTTAAATGTGTGACACTCAGGCATCATTAAGTTTTTAGTCTCTATCACTGGAGAACATGAGATTAAGTATGTATAAGAAGATGACCACTTTAACAGAGTATGAAATAGGTAAGAATTAGGAAAATAAGTCTGCATTTAAAAGTCTTTGTCCTAATTCAGCTTGGTTATTTTTCCTCTCTTCTCTAATTTAGAAACCAGACTGAAAGCCCATGAAAGGATACACTTCAATTTTGCCAACTGTCTTTTCCTCTGCTCATTATCTATGAGTATTCTGGATAGGAAAACATACTGAAAGAAGTAATTATTTACTTCTAGTTTCCTCTTTGTCTGTGCTAATTGGCAGGTTTAATCAGGAATACTACTAAAATAATTATTACTAAACTGATATTTAAAAGGTTTAATTGCAATGTATGTGTATTAAGGAAACAGTTTTTCCTGGGAGTATAGGAGGCAGGAGAACCTACAGTGATGATTATATTTCAGGAAGGAAAGAGGAAGTCAGAGGGGAGAACTGTGCTAAGGGCCCTGCCCTGGGAAGGCATTTGATTTAAAACACTAAGGCAAGGAGGTATGTCCGAGGCACATTTTTGGTTTATCAACTCTGAACACCTATTGTTTCAGAATGCTGACTAAATTTGAACTCTCACTGCAAAATATGCAGCGTGCTCTACTCCTGGGAGCAGCCTTTAACATCACTTACAAACCAGCTGGATGCCATAGTTCCCTCAACGTCCTTTATATCATCCCATTTAATTTACTACACGCTGTTCTAAAAGAAGAAAAATATACACTGGTTTGGAACAAACTGCTGACACATTCTCCAGACACGTGGGAGTCTGAGCCACAGAGGCAAAATGCACAAAACTAAAAGGAGGGTCTGCTGTACAAGACTCTAAAAAAAAAAAATTTAGTTTTGGGTTCTCCTGGTAGAATTACAGATTCTACATTCATGGTATACCACTGTGGAAGTCATGCTGGTGAAAATTTTGCACAGAGAACATAATGTTGTGATGAAATGTATCTGAAATGCCACTTTTGTGGCATCACTTCTAGAACAGATGGCATTATCCTCAGAGTAAGTATGGCCGGATAACAAACAAGTGCATGGCTTGGGAAGACCTCTTTAACAGGGCTTTTATGAAAATACATTCCCTGTGGTAACCTTACCTCTCATGGAAACTCAAAAAGTGGACAGTGCAAGTGTTTTTACCTCTTTCTGATTGGAGATAAATTGGAGTAGGCAGGAGGATGTTACAGTAGCAACACCTGAGGAATCTGGCAAGAAAGCAAACCCGGTACATGCTCACACTGACAAACTTGAACTAGCATGGCAGAGCGTTAAAAGATGACTTTTTCAGTCCTTTACGTACTGAGACTGGAAGAGGTAAAGAACCAAAGATCATGAAATTACCACCAATGCAAGAGAATGATGCCATTATTTTTAGTGAACACTGCACAATGACGTACCTGATTTAAATGCTAAAAAACCCAACAAATCACACTAACAAGGTATGATGAGTAGACGAGGGTGACACTGTTGCATAAAGCCATGAGCGTGATATATGTGCTGCAGCTGTCAGTAACCTGCAAGTTCAGAATCCGATCAGAGTAATTAAAATTATGGTTGAAATTGATGTAGGAAAGTCAGAAGTGAGAAATTTTTTTTAAGAAGAAATCTTAGGATGGTCATGAATTTGTAATTCGACAGTCAAGGAAAGGATAATTTTGCCTAAAAATGATGTTTTCTTTCACTATTCAAGTGCAAGTAGAAGTTCATAATAAAAAGTGCTATATAATAATGAAGATAAACAGTCATAATCCAAATGAGTTGGGAGTTACAAAAGGAAAAATATCAACAAGTTAGAAACATCAGCAGAAAGTCCACAGCTGACATCACCAATGTAACACGAAGAATTAAAAAACCCTCAAACTTATCAAGACTACAATACCCTAGCAGCTATAGAAACCCTTTGCCAGATGGAAATGATAAAACTTTTAATAGTGATGCAGAAGAGACAGACGTATTCAGAAATATTTCTATTCCATATTTGGACAGCTGTTCTTATGTCATGTGATGAAGTTGAACTATTTTCCAGTCCCCTGGTAACCAAGCAGGATGTTATACAACATGCACTAGAAATTAACATTTTAAAGTCAGCCAATTCACCTACCTCACACCTAAGAACTAAGACAGAGAAGACTGGAGAGCTAATCACGTTTATTTTACTAAATTAAGGCATTCCAGGGAAATCCCATACGACTGGAAAAGTGCTAATGTTGTGCCAATAACAACAGAGGCCAGCAGGATGACTCAGAGCTAATGGACAGTGAGTCTGACCTTACTTCCAGGTAATAAAGCTGTTACAAATTTAATAAAGAATGGAAGCGATGGAATATAATTAATATCATCCCAGTGAACCCAGTTTTGTGGTAAACAGATCTTGTAGAACAAGTCTTTGCATTGTTTGATGAGACAAGTATTTCGATGATGAAAGTAATCATATATTTGCAATGCATCTGTGGAGAGCAGTTGACTTGATAGTGTATGACATTCTCATTATGAACACTGGCACAATACCATCAGTAAAATGTATTAAATGAACTGAAAACTGAAAGATCTAACAAAGTAATAATGAAAGGAGACTTGCAACATAAACTTTAGGGCTTTCGTGAGATGAAAATAAATGTATGCCTCCATGATAGTAAGATTTGTGAGATCAATAAAACTGTGAAGATGAAAGACAAAGATAGTAATGCAGAACAATTTGAATCACGTAATAAACTAAGCCAGTTCTAATTAAACATGGCTTAATACAGCAAACTGCAAGGGGAGTAGAAATAACAGCTCCACCACCAGCCAAGTCTTCTCCCTGGAAAACATATGGTCTGAAAAGTACCAAGAAAAATAGGTGACAAACAGCTGACCTTGTAGCTAAAAAACACAAACTAAAAATCAGTCTAATACGTTCCTTGTACATGTAGATAAAGAGCAAAACCAGCTTTTTCACTGGTGAAACGTGCTGTGAATCACCGGACCGAGTTTCACAGTTAGAAAGAATGCTTTCAAAATAGAATTAACACATACGAAAAAGCAGACAAAATTATTTGAAGAGGAAAATGTCCTACAGTGACATGTTTGAAGGCAAGACTCACTTGTTAACATTATTAACTAGCTTGACTTAATAGAACAGAAAATGCTGGTTCCTAATGGTTACTTAGTGTAAACACAAAAGTTCATGTAGAAACATGGCCTATTAAACAAGAAGTTATTTATAGCTGAAATTACCATGGGAATTCTCAAATTCTCAGTGGGATCTTCAGTTCTTTAAGTCTTCAAGGCTGGATACCTTTTTAAGTGCTGTAGGTCAGCGTATATTTGTCTGCTTACTACTGCAGCTGAACATAAAATACTCTGTACAGAGGTAACTGGGTAATAATGACCTTTGATACAGACAGCATAATAAGCGACTTAATAGTTTCTTCCAGCTTTTCTTCCCCACATGGATACTGTAAATATATTTTTCTCTCTTCGTCTGAAGAATTGAGCTGACACCAACACACAACTTCACTGATTTTGGCACATTCTATGTTGAGATCTGCCACAATTCACTAAAGATTTTCAGATCCTCACGCTTATTTCAGAACAGGTATTCCCTGGAAAGGTAAGGGTTTTGTTAAAAGTAAAGGCTGAAGGTAGAGGGAAGTGGAAATCCTAAGTCTGATCCCATTGACATTAATATGTGATTTGCCATCAATTTGCAGCAGCAAGATCTGAAGCAGTGTTCATAACCCTACGGAAATAGTTCTAATTTTGGGATTCTTAATTCCACACACAATTTCTTTAGAAGCAACTGCTTGGCTCTGTGCATGATATAATAACAACAGTCAGACCTTCCGCTTTTCCAGAAATAACCATGTCATAAGCTGCTGCTTCCTTGTTTTACTTATTTACAGATATCAACAAGCCTATATAAAGCCTCTCCACGATTTCTTCATATACGGTAGTCTTCCTTTTGATATATTTTTAGATCAATTGCACTTAAACAATACTTCCTCAACCTACTGAACTTTGCTCTGGGACAGATGATCAAGGGAAATGCAAACACTGCTGTTTAAAGGATGACAGCCAACATTTTCCACCGCACTTGCTGAAAGGGTAGAGTACTATGAAGGACAAAGAGTTTAGCGTGACTCCAAAGTGGTGCAGCACCCAATTCATGCTTACAAACTCTGCACCTGCCCTTTGAGCAGTCTCCAGAACAAGACAGGCGGGAATTTATCAATGTGCAAGAAGCAGCAGCTTATATGATCTCTCATTTAAGATGTACATGCACAACACCATACATGATCTTTCAGTTTTCTAATAAACAATGCCACTTTGAAGAAAACAAGAGCTTCAAGCCTCTTTGCAAATAATTTTATCAAAGGGAGAATTGTAATAAATAAGATGACTCATCAAGGAAAAGCTGTGTCTGTGCCCTCCTTTCCTTTTTTGCTACAGGGTTTGATAAAGCTGGAAAACACCCGGAGAGGCAATTTTCCTATGGCTAGGTTGTTGTGTGCTTTCAAGCATATCACCTTAGAATGGCCAAACGACCCTTTTCTGAATTTTCCAGTGTGGAGGATATAAACAGGCCCAACTTCTGGTTACTGGCTCCAGTACAGGAGACCTTTCTGTCAGATTCTGCCATTTCCCCCAGAGTAAGAGGTGTGGCTAAGTACAGCCCCACCTGCAAGATTCTTCATGGTTTATAAAGGTTGACTGCTAAAGCTGCAGTGTTGACAAAACTCACAAAAAAAATGTGCAAACATAGGACTTTTATATTAAAGTACAAACTAAATCTTTCCCAATTAGAGTACTGAGCACTGTTGCATGAAGATTTCCCCTCACAGGGTGTAAAGTACACCAAGAAAAATTCGTAGTGGTTTTGAAAAACAATTTTCAGCTCCCTCCTGCTGTGAAAACTCTCCTGTTCTGATTCTGTTCTGATTCCATGCAGTCAATGTATGTCCTACTGTGCAGAGCACTGGTGTAGGGAGAGGACCTGTTAGCATGTCCTAATCAATAATCCTTTATGAGCAAATTTTGTTTTAAAATGCAGATTAGCCACACAATGAACAATCAGAATATTGATGAGAAAAGCACTTGGGACAATTGGAGTTTGCAATTATTATACCTGAGATGAGAATCCACTGTGCAATAGAATTTACACATGCGCACGTTGCTACATATCAGTAAGAAAAACGCTGCAATTTCATCAGATACCGGTAAATAAAATCTTTAGGATGTGGGAAAAACATTACAATATTCATCTGTGTGCTTTCTAACCAGAAATTGTTGAGATATTGTTACGGATCGAGTGAGAGCTTTAGACAAGCCCTGCCGTAGGTTCAGATTTTTGGCAGCAACTTTACAGATCCAGAATGCCCGTGTAGACAACAGAGAAAGCCAAATCCTACATATCAGTGCAAAAGATAATCATGTTACGTCTGCTTTGTAGGAACAAGACATCCTTGTAGAACTGATTGTTTTTGCTACTCTTGTCCTGCTGGCAGAACCAGTGACACATGCAGGTGGAATATTCTGCAGCTGGAAGTACAAAGAATGGAGACAAGAGAGAATGGAGACAAGACACAAACGGGCTTTGAGACAGAGAGTGGTACACAACGTTAAATGAGATGGAAAATGACAGACACACAGACAGCAGGACAGGGACATAAGCAGCACAAAAAAAGGCATGAGAGCCTGAAAAGGGTAAAAGCACATGACTGCAATCAAGCCAGGAAGAGCTGACTCCAACTGGCAAAAAGTGAAAGATATACATAAAGGTAAAGGAGTGGTGATGCACGCGTTGTGTCTTGGTGCAGATTTAACAGGAATCTGAAGCTAAAAAAGCTGAGGCTTATAGTCTGAATTTGGAAGGTGAAATGCTGGTACAGACAACGTTTTTTTCAGCTGTTAAACCTGCGTTAGGTGACATTCACTCCCTTACAACTGAAATGAATGCCTACTGTGAATGCCTGAAGGCACCACAAATTGTCTTTCAGGATCCTGCAGAGCCCTGTCCTACACGGAGTCTGGATCTTAAAAGAAATAATTTGAAGAGGGTTGTGTCCTGTGAAACTCCAGCAACTAACAGAAAAAAAAAAAAGCTCTGGGAGTTTCTGAAAGAAAAATGGCTATTTCCCAATTGTTCTCTATTCTGACTGCCCCTTCAGAACCTTTGCAAAATGGATAGGGCAGTTTTTCCAGCTACTCACAAGGAATAGCTCCCATCCCATGTCAGCCTGCTGGAAACCAGTAACATGGCTTGCATGAGTTAGGATCACAGAATCAAGCCTACACAGACTAACGTGGCTCTTCCTATCCACAAGTCTAAAACTATTTGCTGGCCTCCAGACGAATATTTTATGTTCTCTCCTGACTCAGGCTACCTTTCAGCCCTGGATCCCACTGAATCTCAGTCCACCCCTCTGTGCTGTGGGTCACTGCTGAGCCTTCCCTCTCTTGTCTCAGTGCCATGCTTTAAGAAAAATGAAGAATGCAGTCTTTGTGGCAGCACTGAGTGAACACCACTTGTAAGGAAAACATCCCAAATCTCATTAAAAAAAGATAAAGCCATCTGGATCCTAAGACAGTCAGTTTGAAAAAAAACTCCACAAAACTATTCTGAAACCAATTTACGAAGAGAAAGAGATAGGAAAACAACTTTGCTGCCAACAAATGTTGTAGCCCTTGTCATCTATTACCACATGAACAAAGCACTGAGTGACTGGCTCCAGTACCACTGCCAATTATTATGACAACATACAGTATAACCATATTATGTTTACAATATAATACATGTGAGTATTCGATAGAGCCTGGCAGGACTTCAGTCACTGCCTCTTTTATGCTTTAAAAATCAATCTTTTAAACTCAGTTTGCTGTATAACATGTTCCCTAATTACATACTTTACTGTATAGAGAACAAGAAAGGATATTGAAAGTGATTTCAGGCAAACCTCTGAACATTTAGTGAGATAAACCCTTTTTATTCATACACATTGCACCACTAACAGCCAACATAATGCCTTTATTCTATAAACATGCCCCATCTCATTCCCATTGACATCAGAGGCAAGTTTTCCAAAAGTTTCAGCTTCAACTGAAACTCAAGAACAAAATGTTCAGGGCCTAGTTTTAAAGGGGTTCCTTCTTCACCCTTTGTGCTACAATTGCAAAGGTAAACAGGATCATTTAAACATCTGCTTCATTTGTGAATGACATCAGAAGAAGAGTTTGCCAAACTATTTGATCTATATTTCCAAAATCACGTGCCAAACAGAAGCAGGAGGTTGCCTTGGAAAATATGAACTAAAGCTGTGCTTTGACTCAAATATCCGGTTACTAAGAGGCCTCACTGCCAGTCCACAGCCAATATCTCAGTCAGATTTCTGGGTGGGCTACCTATTTTACATACAAATCAGGACACAGGGGCATGTTAAAATAACAATGTGCATGCTTAGCTTAAGTGCATCAGACCTAAGCAACAGCACACCAATACAATTATAATGATTCTCAGGCAAGCCTGAGTTCAGAATGAACATGGTTCACCAGCCAAACTTTGGAGCAGGTTGTCCAAAGAGGTTGCATATGCTTCATCCTTGGCAATATTCCAGACCTGACTAGATAAAGCTCTGAGTATGTACATATGGATGCCATAACCTGAATTTAAGTTACTAACACTGGCTTGTTCCGTTACTGGAAGGTGCTTAAAAACACATGCCACCCCTGGCAGCTCCAAATCACAGCCCTGGTTACACAGAGGGCAGACTGGAAGCAAGCGACAATGGCAGAGATGTTTTCTTAAATGTGATGCTTGGCTTGGAAATCTTTGTGCTGGCACAGTGGAACGAGTGGAGCTGTTTTGCAAATACCTGAAGAACATCTAGAACCTCTCAGAGACTTCTCTGATCACTGTAGGGCAACCCATTTTTATGCTTCAGTATGATTTATAAAATCTAAGATCCATGCATACACTTTACCAGAAAATTTGGATTATATGCCCTTATATTTCTACAGCTCTGGTTAAAGAGAAAACCATACAAACAATTTCAGTACCAGGCTAGAGAGAAACTGTTGGGGTAATTTATCAAGTATCTGCCTCGAGACATATTTAGTATTTTCCCTTGTGACCTTGGCAGAGAAACTAGGTTTGTGATAAGCTGTTGGCACAAAGAAAGACTGTGTTCCACCCTAAAGGGGAGCAGAGAACTCTGCAGTAACAGAAACAGAAAGAAATTAGATAAAGTGCATGGTCATCCATATAGGAGTAAGAATTCCTGTGACAAGCTGGAAATTACAAATGAGGAGAAAGAAGAGGGTGTATTTAGTGCATCAGAGGATGACTGTGAGCAATCACTGATGTGGCACAAAGAACAGTAGGATATTCTGTGTGAGATGTTGCCAGGAAAGACAGTCTCAGGATACAAAGTGCTAATCAGAATGAAACATAATGCAAGATCTTGCCACTCATATTCAAGAAAAATGAAGTCAAAATAGTGCAATTACAGAGAAGTTTGACACAGTAATAAAAATAAGTTAAACACTAAAGATATAGATAAATCTACTCTTATGAAAGAAAAGTCTGATCTAACTATCGACAAGCTGAAAAAATTCAATACTTTGAATATTTCTTTTACAATATCCTTTATGTGGAAATAATTACAATTTAAAATGACCAGCATTATGTACTACTTTGTTTCTCTAGACATCAGTTTTGGCATATTTTTCTTCTGGATTTCCTTTTTTCCATCTTCTGTTCCAGGACTATGGATAGCAACAAGTTTGAAATTCATTTCAACATGAATCCGCAGAGACAGATAAACTTATATTTTTCTCTAAGAGTGACAGGAAATTTTAGCAGAAATATCAGTTACCAAGGAGAAAGAGAAATGTCAGGTTTTTTCCTGAACTCTGTGCAACTATGAATTTGTACTGCTGGAGTCAGGAACCCTATTGTCATTCTACAGGCAAGACCACTCAAAAAAACCCCAAACCCAACAATTTCACCCACTAACATCACAGACTTTGTTTTCAAGACTGGCAGTAAATGTACACTGATGGTTAAAGTCAGACAATGTTAAGCATTACACAGCACTTTGCCTATTCAATTAATCCTCATGGCTCTCCTGGCAGGTAGTGTAGAGACCTCCTAAGGCCACAAAAGTAAATCAGCTGGGATAAAAACACAGCAATGTCCATCTCTCAGGTTGTTCACCATTAGACCATGTTCCTCTCGTAAGAAGGGATCCTGGCAAATTCCAGGCTTTATGGGAAAGAGGCTCTATTTAAACATTTAAAACTTTAAAGCATTTACTGGAATAGAAAAAAAGGAAATGGAAATAGAAAAGATGAGAAATCCAAGTTAATCCAAGAAACGCGATAGCAATTGATCACAGTGCAGTCTGGAAAGAAAATGTAATCAATACAGAGAGGAAGAAATCAAATAAAACAGATACTGCTCCAGTGATGGAAGAACAGATGCTCAGATTTCAGCGAGGGGTGACTAATTTGTCCTCACCCCTACTGTATGATGAAAACTAGAAAGCTAAACATTAAGAAATGCCATCTAATGACAATATAGATCTTTCTTGCAACTGTGTCAAAGTGGCAAAATGCAAGTCTGAAATTGCTATTAGAATTGCTATTCAGATCTCAGGAATATGCCTTACTCACCAAACACTGCTTAGTCACGGCAAGGAAGTGTTTTGGTGCATCTGTGCTCCTGGGAAATGATGTTAGCATGAAAATTCTATTTACATTTATTGTATTTTCCAGTACTGATATTTTGATGACAAATTGATAATTTTGGTGACAATTCCAATTTGTTCCAAGTATTAGGAATGTAACATTGTTAATGATAATAATGCTAACATTTACAAAGCTTATGGTGCTACCAATCTAGAGCAAAAGTACCACACAGGTAAGTATCCTAAGTACTAAGCAAATACTATTTCCATCTAGGAAATATATTATAATGATTTTTTAGAATATTATTTTGTACCTAAGAAGAAACTGAAGCAGGTCAGTATGGCCCTGTTCATACCTAGAGGACAGAAATTCTACTTTGATATGAAAATCATAATATTTCATTAGAGAATTTGAGCTTGAGTTTGGGGGTTTTTTTGGGTTTGTTTTGGTTTTTTTTTTAAAGAAAGGTAGGGAGCTCTCACTCTGCATCTTGGAAACCTGAAGTATCATAATCAAGAGCTCAAAAGTCAAGCTCCCTTATTCATTTTACAGTATCTTACTCCATATGTAGCTACAGCCACTTACTGCTAATACTTTCACAGCACATTAGACAAAAGCAAGAATGCAAAGTCTACTTCAAAGGGTTTAGAGAGAAGTTCAGAAAAAAATCTTCAAAATCTTTTTGAATCTTGAAATCTTGAACAACTTTTTTGAGTTTCCTCATTCTGCCTTCTAATTCTAAGATTGTTCAGCCTCTCATAGGATTATCTTCGAGGGAATTACTTGAATACAGACCCTTCTCTGTGTCCTAAACTTGCTTTCTGGAATTAATATAGCTGGTATAATTTTTTCAAAAAATACTAGGTTATATCTGCAATTTATCTGGCCCTGAAGAAGAATGATATTCCAATTTCTTCCCTTTTTCTCCTCCGATGGGTCAATATGACATGGGGGGGATTTGACCCCCACCTTTCACAGGCAAGTGAGTCACTCTAAGGATTAAGAACACACACATAAATGTACATCTGATCTTTAAACACCAAGGTCAAATCAAACTCTTTTCTCTTTCAGATGCTATTAACTCTGAGAATACGAGACATTTTTCTTTCCAACTTACGTTTCACTGAGTCTAAATTCTAATTTATTTTTAATATGAAGTATTCTCTTCTTGAGTTCCATTTTTTAAATAAAAGTTTTCTTAAGATTTTCCCTCAGGATTTAAACTCTCCTTTCTTCCCGAGGTTTAGATGACATTATAAAAGGAATACTGTTTCTTTAAAGCTGACACAGTGAGAACAAGCAGGCTGTCTTACATCGCAGGCCATTTCATTTCTCATAAGCACGCTATCATTAGCTACCTTTAGGAGAATAAACTGTATTGATTGGTTCAAACCAAACCTGTGACCTGGTGGCAGTATTAGAGGTTTGTTACAGAGCATAATCTCGTCATTAATCTTTCATTAGGCAGCATGATCCGAGAAGCAGCAGCAGTCACACCACGCTTACTCTCTCGAGTGATGCCACCACAGAGCTCTCCCTTATTGGATCACAGCAATTACTGGCCTTACACTGCAGATCCTGAAAGCCTTATCAAATTTCCTCCCAGGAATGGCAAGCTTACAAATAATCATGTGCTGTTTCTTGGGTGAGGACATCACAAAATTACACCAGAATGCAGTAAACCCAAGTCATTTGCAATTAAACATGTGACCCTCGTTTCTGAGATGATACATCTTCATTTACAGCATATGAAGTCTTTTACAGAAATCCCAAATACATCAAATTAAGGTGTCTTAAGAAGTTCCAGTCAAAGAATAGGTAGGTAACTGCCAAATCACATTTCTGCCTGTGAGAAATGAAGCAGAATCTCTGGTATCTGGATTGCTGGCATCTCAGTGCTGCGATTTAAAGAGCTGGGAAACAACTGCAGGCAAACAGCAGCAGAAAGATGTGTCTGTTCCCAAGGACCTAAGCACTGCTGGAAGAGAGCCCAAGAGAGGAACATCAGTTCTTATTTTCAGCTCACAGCACATCATAACAAGGTTGGAAGGGGCGAAAGTTGGAAATTGTGCACCTCTAACAATACATGCAAATATTGAAAAGATTAAAACTTTCATGCCTCTGAGTGAAGATCCTTTACATACCGCAACTGGCCTGTAAGTCCAGTACTGGGATCCTGTACTTCCTCAGGTTTACAAGTATAAGGGTTGTGTGTCTAAGCTATTTTCTGCAGCCATATAAAAGTAGCATTAAAATATGTACACAAGACATCCCATTAACCTCAGCAGCCATTAAAATAAAAAGGCCTAGCAAAGGGCAAAAATAACTCTATTTGAAGAGAACTTAAAAACGCATACTGCAGAAAGGTTCTTACTCATGCAGTTTAAAAATTATTCTGGCCAAATCACAAAGATTTGATCAGGGATATGGAAAAGTGACATGCACAGCACATACAGACATAATGCAACCACCTCACTATTGCCGCAGGCAAGGTGCTGAACCCCTTCTCGTCCCACAGATGTCACACCTCCTACAAACATCACCCACGGCCACTCCCCCGGCAAACCCAAGAGCTGTCCACCATCACTATGGCTGTGAAAGGACTGGCAGCCTACACAGAGTATCAAAATTAAGATTAACCTCTTTTCCCACGTGAAAAAGACATGTCCAAGATAGGTAGATGCAGGTAAAATACAGTACAGGTAGGTGTGGCCAGTGCTCTAAGTTGTGAGTTCATCTCATCATGGGCAGTACAAAATACCAGTGTTACTACACAAACTCCAGTGGTTCAGAGTTTGGAATTCACTCTTAAAAGGTAATTTGAGCTTTAGGAAACTGAAGTGCCTCCTTTTTTATTATGCTGTTGGCTTGGGCACTTAGTTAAGTATTTATCTCCTCTTGTGTTCAGCAGGGAACATCTATTATTGTTCTCTCAAGTCCCTCCAGCCAAGCACACAATTTGGAGAAGCAAAATGATACCACCCTAACTCGCATGACATACTCCGTAAGATCTTGCATGAGAAAGATCAGTCCCTAGTCTGGGACCTAGTCTAGTCTTATCACCTGGGTTGTGACAACAGCAAAAACTGGCAAAATGAGCTGACACAGATTTCTGTAAGAGGCAGATTCACTGTACAAATCTGGACCTGGTATTTATCACAAAAATCAGCCTTCAAGTCTCACACTAACCTCAAAACATTTCATCGTGTTGTGGTTCTTCAGTGGAGAACATGAACCTTGGAAAGAGTTGAACTGTAATGGGCTTTTTTAGCTCATGCACTCCTGTTCTCTGGAGCTACCAGACAAATTGTGGGTAAGATACCAGTATTCTGAGGGGAAAAAAAAAAAAAGAAGCAAGCTCTGCTGAAAAATTTCTCAAACATGAACATGCCATTCCGATGGACAAATTGAGACTGCTAAAAGAGGAGGAAAATACGTGAGCACTTTCAAGAGAAAATGAAAAAGAACAAGGTATGATTATGTATCTTTAGTTGCACATATGAATTTTTAAAAATACTGAAATTTAATTATTTCTAATAGAAAACTGTGGATGTTTCACAGCCTTCCTGCACATTTACATTACAGAATTAAACATTTTAGCAACAATAGCCGATTACAACAAATTCTCCAAACTCTAGCAATACAGTTGTCAGGCTAATGTTGCCTAAGCCAACAGATAGAATTCCTGGGTGACAGCCCTATGTCTTGACAAAATGCAGTAATCATAATGTTAATAAGCCTAAAAGCCTAATTAATATTGAAACACATGAACATGAAGAATTTTAACCAGTGCAGCTATCTTAGAAGTTAGCCAGAGGTTACTTCAGCCCTAACTGAAAGGTGAGCAACCACGGGGCAAATGGTAATAGCTGTGTCACACAAGTGTTTTGGCTGGGGAACATATTCCAGCTGAAACTGCAGAAATCATTTAGGCAGCTATGTAGACCCAATTCAGGGATACAGAGGTTAACAACCTTGAAAAGAATCTTCGCTGCCCACAAATGGCTTCTTTCCAAGACACCTCTGTATCACAGCTTTCCATGGCACCTTCCCCAAAGCATGCAACCCAAATACTGAGTTTCTAATACCAATTCCCACCACACAGACAGAGTCAGTGGATGCTTCTAATCCAAGTTTTTATTGACACCAATGAAGCTGTTAAAGCCAGAGGCAGCTGATATTTTTCAACCATTTCACCCAACAAGTCAGAAATGGGTTATTTACAACAGTAAAGCATAACGTGACATACAAAACATGTCTGACATAATGGAGTTACCAGTAAGCCAGTCTACATAAAGCCATTTGTGTTGGCAAAAATGACTGGAATAGCAGGATGCAGCTTCACAAGGTACCCAGCTCCACAGTTCTCAACTAACCTGCAAGCAGCTCGATGGACTTCTAAGCACCTTCCTGATCCAAACAGTTTGGCTAATGGCAATAGCTCTGTCCACGGCACAGTGGCAAAATGAAACCCCGCACGTGGAGCAATGTGTAAGCTGTCTCCCTGCAAGATGTTACAAGACATCCTGTGTGGAATATTTTCTAGTTTGGAACACATGAAGCAGTGAATGTTGATCTTTAAACTCAGAAGCTTCCTGCACAAGGAGGCCTTGAGAATAAAGACATAATAGCTGCACTTTTGTAAATGAAATAACTGTATCTCCATACTTCCCTCAGGCTCTTGCTTGCTTGGCTGGAAAACAAAATTAAATTAAGCAGCTCATCCGCCTCTCAACAAGATGACATGAATTCTTTTCGTTCTAAGAAAACATTTTACATTTGAAATATCATGTCTTCTGACAACAACAAAAAAAATCCTACCAGAATCCTCATCTCACCAATCCAAATTTCATCCATTTCAGCAAATATTACTTCTCTTGCCTTTCATTATTCCTTACCCCCAAATCACAAGTCCGTATTTTTCTGTTTTACATGGTGGCTTCTGACTTTCTTTGCTTGACCACCTTGAAATGCTCCAAGGAGCTAAGATACATAAAACAAAATTAAACTTAACATAAACTAGATCTTTCATATATAAAGACAATCAGTTGAAAAATTCAAAATGATACTGAGGATATTCCTTGAAGTTTTGGAATAAATGATGTGGTTTCATTAAAAAAATCAAGACACTGTAGTCAGAAATGCTACTGTTTCGAGTGTTAGACCTTACTTTGCTCAAACAGTATCACTGATATCATTCTTTTGAATTAAAAAATATAGCTGAATACATGTACTGAATTTTGTCAGAGGCTTGGCAGCAAGCTCATTGCAAAAAGGAAATCTTTCGGAAAGCCTGTGTAATGATATCCCTCTCTATATATAATCAGAGCAGAAAACAAAAAAGGTGACAAAAAAACCACTGGATATGAGCTCAGAGAAAGACCTGATCTATGCTTATAGAAGGATGACAGATCTTCACACGAAGGAGACTGTAATTTATTTCTCATTTGATAGAGTGAGTTTAATCTCACAACTGTAATACAAAACCTCAACAAGAAGTCCAATAAAATTCTTGTATTTAATTCTATCCAGAACTGTTATTTACAAACTTTGATCCTGCCTTCTTCATGTTTATCAGAAAACAACCCCTGTTTCCAGTTCTTTTCAGAAAATTCCAAACTCTCAAAGGCTCAAACCAGAAATGAAACAAGGAGGGAAAATTAACTTGTCTGAGAGAACTTCCATTAACTCACAGTTCTCATCAGATTAATACAGTAATTGAGTTCCTAGACTTACCCAGCCTGGTCACTGGCTTTTTAAATCTTATATGGGTGATGCAATACTTAAGTGTTGTAAAGGATTAAATTGTTAAGCACTGACAGAGCAGAGCATTTAAGCACGTAAGCCTGATGAAGTAAGCAACTAAATATGAGATGTGACTTCCATGAAGAAAGTCACTCTAGGGGAAGTTTAGCAGAGGTTTCTACAGCCAACTCCCAGATATACAGGATTAGAGGAGGAGGAATAACCCAGAGAAGACAAAAATATATTTAATGTGTTATTCAATTAGGCAAAGCAGGTTATAAAAACCTATTTAGTACATTCACCTATGAAAACACTCCTGTCAAGAGCAGTAGCAACTTTAAATGCTGTTAACAGAGCAAGGCCTGATTTAAAGTACCCACATTGCATCTTATATGGTGAAACACTGTGCTGCATCCAGAGTAACTGAGGATAACGGGACCTGATCAATTCATAGAACATTTTTCCACGGGCAACTCAAGAGTTGAACAGAGGAAATAATTCACCAGTACCTAAAGGATGATAAAGCAGATGTTTGTACTGCAGACATCAGCATTCATTTTGAATCTGGACTGTTTAGTTTAGAACACATGGTATAAGAAGGATTGGCAGTGACAGGAAATACTGTGAACAAGTTTACATATATCTCATTCCAAAAGCAGATTTTCTGCTTCATGAAACAAACTTAACTTCAAGTTTAATGCCAAAAACCACCAAAATAATTCACAACCCTGCCTCTGAATAATTACATTTTTGCTAGTCTTGCCAAAAAATCATGTAATTTCATTAACTGTACTATTTCAACATCAGAAATACATACTCTGAATGTTTGTATACGTTACTTAGCACACATCTTCCAGACATCCACATCAGTAATAACAGTGACATCTTCTTAAAGATTTGCAAGCATGGATGAGCATTGCTCACATACAGAATGCATAACAAAACACAAAACTAAATGTATTTTGAGGGGGTTTGGGATTTTACCAAGAGCTTCTGGCACAGCATAACTCCATTCTATGCTGTCATTCCAGATCACAGATTTGAGAAAAACAAAGCACATTCTCATTTACATTTCAGTCTGTGGTATACCATACCTAGCATGGAATTTCTCTGTAAGCAATATTCACTTAGGTAGAGCATCATTTACTAATCAAGTGTTTGGGAATGCATTAAGCAATTCCCATACAATCAACAGTGCACTTTCCAAGGGCTATAGAATGTATATTCTTCAGAGATTAAGAATTACCTACCACAGTGAGTCACACAAAATCCCAATACTTGTTTTCTTTCCAAACAGCCTTACTAGAACACAAGACCGAAAACTAAATATTTACTGTAAATGACTGTTGTTTTTGTACTATGCTCTGCCATTCTATAAATCAATCATTTATAAAAAATGTTTCATTTGCACGTGACAATATGGGGCAACACCCACTACAAGGAAATAAATTCATTATCTGTGCCAGGTAGTTTTTAATAACTTCCCTGGATTATTTTTCTTCATGATAGAACTCTTGATTAGAAATCATATAGAAAATATTAAACTGGAAAATAAATCTAGTTTACAACCAATAGGAAATAAAAAATCCACTGGAATAGCAATAAGTTATAGACATAAATGATGTTTTTATATGCATTCATACATAGGCATAAAATAAATTACTTGTTACCAAACTGTATGATTGGTGCTCATCTAGAGCAACAGCTTGGGAAAGAATGGGTATCAGTACAGTGGTTCTTAAAAAACCCAAATAACTAGTTATGCAAAATACAGCGAGTTTGACATCAGTTTGTGAAAAACCTGGCAGAAGAGATAAGGTTTTAGATTAGCATAGGAACACATGGTGAATTACTGGATGGTTACCTTGAGCAGTTCTGTACATATTTTGAGATGGACTTCACTAAGTAACTATACTTCATAATTATGAATAATGTATGACACATTGTGTTAAGAAAAATATTTAAATCCTGAACTGATATCATCAATGGAACAAAACTGCCTGATTTAATATGAAAAATTAACAATGTCAGGCAAAAGAGATGGCCATTTGAACAGTAACTAAAAGTAGAAATGCAGAACTGTATAGAGCCCTTCCATGAACATTCCTGCTGACCTAGGAGGAAGATTTATCTGTGCAGGATTAATATTTGAATGCAATGTCTGCTCAGTATTCAGAGCAATAAAAGAACAGGCACTGTACATCCAGCCCAGGGAACAACAAGAATCCAGAAATCCTATTTTCCCAGGACATAGTTATATTCACTTATGCCAACAGGACCTCCCAGTGCACGGAGCCAACAAGTAAAATAAGATTCTTGCGGTGGCCATGGATATAGATGCTCAGCTACGAAGGGAAGAGAGAGACCACTTTCACATGGGAAACTAATAGGAGTTCTGCACACCAATAGCTCCCAGAAGAGCATTCTCATGAAGCCAAACTACTGTGTGCATTTGACTTTTTTTGAGCCACAGATAGGTATATTTAGATTAAATGATACTTAGACTAGAAAACTTCAGGTCACTTAGTATTCTAGAAAGCCTCTTTTTTCTACTTTAAATAGTGATGTTCAAATTCTTAGCTGTTGAGAATGAGTGAATTTAAGAGTGTAACTAAATCCCTTATGAATTTAAGTGAAACAGTAAAGATTAACTCAATATGGCCCTTTTTTGTTTTACATCCTATACTGCTTGCCATGTCACTTCCCTACCACAAAACATCTACAGAGCTGTCAATAGTTGATCCACACATGACTAAATCTGTGTATGTGCAAAAATAATTCTGTAATTAGAATGTCCAGAATTATACAAGATGTATGCATCATAAGGTCCTTTTTAAAGTTACTTTACAACCTCTTGTATACATCATCACTCAGAATTTTAAAACTGTGAATTGCAACCGACTTACTTTTTGGTTTCATGTGAGATGTGTTCCTACTGGCATACCATATTTTTCATAAGAAAAAGCTTTTATACTCCTTTAGTCTGAGTAGCTTTTATCTTACACCAACAGAAACAATAAAATCAAAGAGAAAGAGAAGTTTCTCCAAGAGCTGTCCTCATAAAGGAAAGAATTATGTTAACTCACAGTAATTATAAATGCAGTCATAACACTGGCTGCAATATAATCTAGACATGCCTGTTCTAGCTTTGGAATAATTTCCTGGGATACTTGCAGAGATCTAGGTGGGGCAGCACAGAGCTCAGAGGTGGCTGGCAAAATGGTCTATTTTGGGCAGTCGGAAGCTCAATGGAATTGAAAGCTTTACAACAACAATACTTTACAATAATGATACAATTTGAATCCTTCCACAAGATTAACAAATCAAATGTATAACTACACTTCCTCGTAGTCTTCAACTTGCTCGGAAGATCAGTGCCCTCACTTACCTAGGTTTTGCCTTTATGTTTACTGGAATTAAAACTTTAATTCTTCAAAAGGCCCATATATGGATGTGACTGGAATGTCAGATCAACCTTTACTATTTGATCTAAGAGACACACTCTCCTGCAGGCTCCTTTGAAATTCCATGTTAGATTCAGTTTTGTTGTAATCTTAGCTCAAGCTGCAAGTTAAGTATTTATCTTAATTTAATTAAGATAATTCTTAATTAAAATAAGCCCTATCTATACATTAAAAAAACCCAACAACCTAGATTGATACGGCACTAGAAAATTAAAGGACAGGTAAAGATCAATTCACACAACTCATCAGTTGCTCACACCACCAATTCCTAGTGTGGCTACTTGCTTACAACACTCATATGCTATTCGTGTTTCACAGATATTCACAATTGCTTCCACCACTCCAGAATAAACAATCCACTAATAATTCAGACAGCAGCAAAATCCACTGTAATAAAAGAACCAGGAAATGTGCACCTGAGTTTACCCTGCCACACAAAAATGAGCCGATTTCTTGTATGGATACATTACCCCACCACCACCTCGCACTGTGGTGCCTCTTTGGGCTAACAGGAGGACCTGAGTTACACAGCAGAAAAAACCCCAGCAACACTATCTGGAGTGAAGTTCACAGTGGTTGTCGTCCTCACCCTGTGGTTTCTCTCAACACCTACAGACTGCCCCACATCAACTCAGATCCATTGCTCTCCTACACCAGCAGTGGTAGAACAATGTAAGAGAAGTGGCCTGTACCCTCCCCAGTGGGGGTCAGGGTCATGTAAAACCATCAGCACAACTCAGGGCAGTCCTTCAAACTCCCTGATTTTGCTCCTGATGCAGTCCTTATAAATTATTCCAGGAGAGTTGGCTGTCTGCACACAAAAGCATTCTGACTGCTCAAATGACTCCTGTGCTCAGGCCATGTGCAGGGGCCTGGAACACCCAGGGTGTTGTAGTGGCTATGAAGAGATGAGACACAGGAACGGTACACAGGGAGGAAGACAAGACCTTTTTGCTTTCTTGCCTCACGTGCAGGTATCAGGGGACAAGGCAGATCAAAAAAAGGCTCCTAAACGTAGAATCAGTACAAGATCATGCTTACACGTTAATAAAAACAAAAACCCCCTGATTGAACCAACAAAACAAAGCATTTTCCTCCCTGTTACCGTTATTACCTACTTCTTTTATTCCTCAGGTAGGAAATAAGACTTCAAGCAAGAAAAACTCTGATACCTAAGAAGATTGAAGACATTCCATCAAAATTTTCCTTCTAAAAACTTCATCTGTGAGTAGAGACATCAATACAATATTCTAGGACATACTTTGTTATCTAATTGCCTCTTATAAAGAATTAAAGCGACATTACTGTGCAGAACAAAAATGCACTCTACAATCTACTTTAATACATTTCTTTTCCTAGGCTTAAAGACAACAGCAACATTAATCAAAGAGATTGTAAGTATTTCTGTTACAGAAAAAGTAGCCCATCCTCCCTAAGAGATGCACATTTCTCTAATGGTTCCTTATATTGACTTTCATTTGTATACTACTCTGACCTGTTTTCTATTCCATCCTGTGAAATTACTGATGGATACACAAGGCGAAATGGGAAAAAAGGCAGAAGACACCTCACAGAATGAGAAACTCTAAAAAGGAAAAAACGATACTCTGATCATGTTCATAATTCTTCTTTATATGACTTCCGAAACATACTTCATCCATCCTGAGAATCACAGTCTATTTAGGAGGTACAAACATCACCAAACCTGCACCAACCCTCAAAGTGACAGTGCTTTGCAGTGATACAAATGGGTGACCAAGTAATTAGTTTGCAGAATTACAAAAAAGGGTGACTTCCCCACTATATTGTGCATGCTATTCATAAATTTTAAGGTAATTTAGATAATGTAATAGTAAGGCAGTCTAAAAACACAAGACAAACTGACACTTTATCTCCTCAGTAAGACAATACTGCCCAGCAAATATTTTTTAGACATTTTCAACTTTGTCCAATGTTTTATGACATTTATATACAAGAACTGATAGACCTTTCGCTCCTAAAATAAGAAGTAACATTGTAGCATGGGTACTTCCCCCAAATTTCACAGCTAAGAAAGAAACACTAAGGGTTACTGCTTTCCTTTTCTACAGTTCACTATTTCAAGTAAGTTTTGAAGGTGTTCTTTGAACAGGCAGTGCTCTCTTACTGCAGTGCTGCAGGGGACTTCCTGATAAGCAGGAGGAAGCGGGAGAAGCGAAATGAGTATTATTTTCTGCAAAAGCTGAGTCATAGCTACAAAACTTTATGCAATACCCCGCCCTTTGTGCCCTCCTGCTTACAGGCTGCAGCAACCTTCAGCAGGCTACAAGTCGAAAGTCATGTTCAAAAACCAAACAATGAAATCAGCAACTTTTGTAACATGTCACATGAACCTGTGACCATGACTTTGGGAAAGTTCCAAGTTTAGCAAATGTTGTATCTACTATTCTAGTAATGTGACAAGAAGTTCTTGTTTACATGGATAATACTGTGTAGGACTGAGGAGTTCAGCCTGAAAATAAAAATGAGGTATTCCTGGGAACTGATTAACAGTGACAAGGGCCACTAATGGTTCTCCATTATTTTGTGTGGGCTCACAGTAGGAACTGCAGAGAATTAATCAACGCAGGCTTATTATGTCACAGAGTGACCAACTAATCCAAGTCAATGGAAAGACTTCTGCTGCCTTCAATAGCACTTGGATCAAACAAGCCACGATGCAAAAACAACCCAACCCCAAAACAATTGATATCAAACCCCTGATTACGTGCTAAATGAGTATGACTGAAGTTCCCAAACTGACACATTGTCTGCGAATAGCCAGATTCCCAGACTTGTGAGCACTCACAAATAGAGTTAACTGCCAGTAAATCTGGCAGCTGTTTCAGCTTCACTTTGGTCAGAATTTATAGACCCAGGCTTTGCAAATAGTGCTAGAACTCCTTGTCACTGTTGGAGACCTGTTAGTGCATCTGCTAATACCTATGGTCTAATCACCCAACAAACTGATGTTGTTTAACATGCTTTTGACTTTCTGCAGATGTTTAACATCACCAAATAGAGGGGAAAAACATGTATGAACAAACCTAAACAAGAAGCAGCCTCAACACTTTGCTAAATGAACACACTCTTTGTGCAGCTGAACTGCACTGACAAAGCTATACAAGCACCTAAATGCCAACTGCATTTTGAACTACTGTATCTCTAGTTCAGTGTACAGGATCAAGTTGCTATTGCATTTTTAAGGCCAGTTTATACTCTTACCTAATTTAGCTAAATGGAATAGGGTAAGCCTATTGTACATGTTTAGAAAAGGATGGAGGCAAAGAAGCAAAACTTCCCAGTTTCAAAAATGTTTAAGTTTATACTACGCAATATGAGCCTGTATATTGTCTGTATATTCCATCTGTGCCTCAAAGACCCAAACTAGACACACTGCCATGACATATGGCTACCATGAGCTTATTTATAACTTTGGGTTCTCTCCATGTGCACAACGAGATGGAATAGGCATCCACAGTGTTCTTCAGAAAAGGACTGATTTGATTTCCAGTGTCAGATGTAATAAGGGTTCTTCATAAACCACGAAGTCTTCATAAATCACAAAGCTTTTGAGAAAAGGTATCTGAAGATACCCAAAAAGCGTACTAGTGGCTTTCAGCATGTTCTCTGTACATTGTTTCATACAATGAAAACAAAAGGAGACCTGAAGAAGGGGTAGAAAGTATCTCTTCCACTGCGTGACCTCTCTCCTTTAATTAATTTCAATTCTGAGAGAAATGCTCTTCGATGAATCCAAGTATTTAGCAAAACCAGGCAAAGACCACACGAGTCATGTTCCCAAGCATATAAACACCAACACTCCTGTGACTGAATGATTCAAGAGTTAACATTACCACACCATTAAAAGGACAGTTTACAGGAATGAACCGTCCAAATTGTAGGTCTTACTTTTAATAACAGTATCATCATAATAAAATATTAGTTACAAAATGCTACAGAACACAGTTAACCAGAAACTGCCAAGCTCGTCTCTGAGAAACATTAAGTGTGTGTGTGTGACGGGAAAATAAAAAAGTAAAAACAACTCCAAGTAACACTCCTTGCTCCTGTTATTAGAAATAATATAAATCTACACCTATGGCATTCACACATTCCAATACCATTACGTCCCACCTCTGCCTTGGCCTTGTGACAAACGTTCATGAGAGGAGAAGAGACTGTAAGACTCGGGACATAGGTTATCTCCACTCGGAGGGTTTGCAGGAAGAAATTAACAGGACAAAAATTAATAGGACAGTGAAAGTTTTATAACATGAAGGTACCCCTGAATCAGTGAAACTAAGTGTGGAACATTTCCGCAATACTAGTGTGTTTTTCAGTCCTAGATTCTTTGTTACACGTCACCAGCTATTTGCTGACAGCCTCCCATGTGCTCAGTGAGAATGGATATGGAAATCAAGATTTAACCAAGCCTTTAAAATGATTGCTGAAAATAATTTTAAAAGAGTTTTATTTGTTTTAAAGATCTAAATCAAACATGATTTATTTGCTTTTATACAGAGGGTCATTCTATTTTGTATCTAGATTTTCATTGCAGCACTTAATGTTGTACAAGATTGCAGATTCTTGACCACTTAGAAATAGCAAAGTAACATTTACAACACACATTTCCTCAACTCACAATCAGGAATACTGATTAAAAAAATGTGTCACCTTGTTTTATGGTTCAAATGTACTATAAAAATGTTCCCAAGAAACATCTGGTTTGTATTCACACGAGTTTGGTTTAAATACATATGTCAATGGATAATCCTCATATTCCAAGCCGAGTGAAAACAGACCTTTTCAGCTAATTCGGCCTCACCCGAATTCACTCTGAAATAAGTGATAATTTCTACTTTATTTGGTGCAGAACATCATCCACTAGTGCTAAAACTCTCAATGAACTTCAAAATCTTACCTTGAATAATCAATTCTTACCTCATCCTGTTATCACTGATCTCAGCGACACAGGAATATATTCTAAGGGATCATTAAGTAAACAAGCCTGTGCATTTTTAGATTTGAAATTATATTTTTCAGAGAACTGACAACAAGCATGAAAATTAATCATAATAACCCTTATTACAGATTCACTCTGACTTTCAACAGCTGAAAAGCATTTCTTTTCAGTACAAAATAACTTAGCATTTAAGCAGAACAGCAATCATGAAACAACAAAACTGCAGCAGTTCTCAAGAAGCAAAAGAATAAAACCTGGCTTTCTTCATCTGCATTTTCAAGACTTTCCAAAGATTGCACTAAAGACAGCATAACTACCCAGGGGGTAGACAGAGCACTACACTGTAACCACAGCTATTAAAAGCAATCTGGATCAGAGAAGTTAAAGCAAAATCAGGCTTAGTTTTAAGTACTCTGTTTAGTGTAGCATAAAGGTTAAAAAAATTGGGTTTTTTCCAGATTGCAAAGGGCTTTTAGGACATAACTACCACGACAAGTTATTGTAATTCATGTTTCTAAAATGCTAATAAAACAATGATAGCTCATATGAAAATTAAATAAAAGTAAGTTTTCAGTAGAGTTTTGAGCAATATTCAAGCAGTATGCAACTCAATCCTTAAAAATCATTTCACTTTTTGTAACACAAATCAAATCTAAAAGCCTAAAAAATCAACTTATAATTAGGCATGTGATAGCACTGAAATGCTTTTCCAAAAGTAATTTACTGATATTACTGTGATGACGGAGGAACCAACCTTTTGCAGGAAATCTCTCCAGTTCCAGAAAGATGCCAAATTAGACAAAAGCTAATTAGAAAGCCTTAGAACACCCTGCTTTTACAACAACATAGACATAACAATCGATCTGTGGGAAGAAAGGAAACCAAGAAGGAACAAACTCTGCCACCCAAAAACCTACACACCCAGTTGTGCATCACTTCAGTTAGCAAGAAATGTCACCAAGCTCCACAGAGACGGGGTCGTGCCCCAATTGGAAAACAACTTTACCTTACCTTCATTACTTCTAAATGTAGGGCAGAAAGAAGATACCATCCCAGAATTACCCAATTAAAAAAATATTTTAATATCTAAACATGCAGAAAAGTCAACAAGATTAAAGATTAAATTCTCACACGGCAACTTCTGATAACATTTAAGTCTATTGCCTTGACACGTGTTCATGCACCGGTTTTGCCTCTGCTGTGCTTTCAACTGAATGAGTAATGGATTTAGGATTTCTGCTAAGCATTGTGTTCACTACAGAAATGTTCCACAGTGCCCCATTGTTTATGGAAGTTTCAAAATGGTAGTCATGATCTACTGAGTCCATTTTCAACCTCTCACATTTAGTTACGCATTCCAAAGCAAAAGACAAATTCCAAAGAATTTGCAAAACTAAACAGTTATAAAAACAGGAGCCTTTGGGGAAAACAATGAGGTTTTAGCTTGCTTTAACTTCTTTACACAACAGTGCCTGCTTTGCAAAATGTATTTCTCATTGTGGTTTACCATATACTACAGACGTTTCTTTGTGAACTTTATTAAAGTTATCCACATTTTTTAAATAACACTTGAATACCAGAGTTCCAGACCACTGACAGTCCTAGATAAAGGCAAGTAACACTACAGAGCAAAGAAAAAAAAAAGGGGGGGATCCAGTGGATACAGAGGAAGCAACAAGAAGTTTTGGAAGAAACAAACAGAAGAGAACAAAAGTTTCAAAGAGCCTGAGCTGCATCGAGGAGATTTATGTGAAACATTTTGACTTTACACTCTTGGAAACTTTGATCTAAGGGTGGAGAGTGAGGTGGGTGAGGACAGGAAGGATTAGAATGGAGAACACATAATAACGCTTAATCTATTTCTGAATTTTGAGAGCCATATTTAATGTAAACTTTCAAGTTGCACTGTTGGTAGCAGTGGCAACAACAAAAAGTTCATAAATTCCGTAATTCATTCTGTCATGACAAACACTGCCAGGGAACAATCCTGCACTGACCTCAAGCGTGGACTAGGTCAATTGACAAAATGCCAATTAGAAATATGAAATAGTTTCATTATACATGAAAAGCTATGATAGCCTTATTATATGAATTAAACTTTGATTAATTCTCAGTAAACCATAAGAAAATTTGTTAAAACTGAATGCTTTGAACGCTTACCAAGATTTAAGATAGAAATAAAAAGACACCTTTTTTGATAAGTTATCCAAATTTTCAATCATGTAACAAATGCCACAAAGGGAATAAATACATTTGTGAGACTATTAGACTACAGGAGAATCTTTGAAAAGCTACCTTGTTGCAGTTCATCCAGATGCTGCAGTAGCTGTTCTGCAGAAAGCAGTAAATGGTCAAAAGAAACAGGTAAAGCCTTTAATGTGCAATTTCTAATTCTCTCAGGTACTTACATGATAAACAGCCTTAACATTATGCTCACCACGTTGTGCTGGTGGGCATGATACACCTTCTGTCTTTGTCAGAAAGCACTGAACAACTTACCCAAAACACCCTGTGGCAGACTGCACATATCCTAAATTTCTTGCTCACATCTTTACTCCTCTTTTCTACCTGGAAAGAGGAGTCATCGTGATCACTGACAATTCTGCTTTCCTCAGAGAAAGGAAGTTATCATCCAAGGAATAAGACCAAGTAACCCCTTTATTTCCCAAAAAGCCACAAATTCTTTACCTTGGTGCTGCTAGAAACACAGGAGGCTCCCCTGAAGAAAACTACAGGATACCAACTTAGTGCCTATGCCTGATCAAGGGCTGTTCAGAAGTAACAGCAGAACTGCACACACTGAGGGATTTATAATCTTTTTTCAAACATTAATGTTCTCATATACCTTCATCATGCAGATTATCCCCACTTCTACGAAAACTTCTATCATGTCCCTTCTTGAATCCCATCTTCCCTCATTAGATTCACAGCCACAAGTGTAATAAATAGCTTTAAGGGTAACTGCCATTCTCCACCTTGCATAACGTAACCATCTAATGAGAAAATGGTATCTCAAATACATTTCAAATGCATCATGTTTTCTCCAGAATGAAAAAGCCAGACTGCAAGAACTGACTTGATATTCAGCCCTGGTTCATACCACAAGAAAATCCTTATGATTGTGAAGGAGAGTAGTAGCATGTTCAAGTCACAGATGAAACTCCCAATTAACTTTCTGGAGAGCTCCCACAAATCACGAGTGCAACACTGCCAAATCTCCTCTACAGCCACAGGAAAGGTGCAATTATCATTTAGCAACAAAACAGCAACTCCTCCAGGCAGAACTAGATCACAAACATCATACTGAGAAACAGAAATCGGTCCTCCTTCCCCTGTGCCCTCAGGCTTATAATTAAGGAAACTCAAAAGAGATCCTCTTTATTTCTATTCCTTGAAAACAAAGAGCCCTGTTGAGTCAGGGAACACAGCTTCCACCAGAAACTTCTTCTAGTCTGCCCTGAAAATTATTTCCAGACATAGAAGGCAACAGAAAATATATGGTGCCTTTTTTAAAATAAGATCAATAGGTCTAAGTTGTTAAATGTATGTGGACCCTTCATAAGTCTCATAAGAATTCGAATGCCTTGATTATGCTAAAAAGCTAGATGTTTTCAGATAAAAGGCTAACTGACACTTAGAAGGGAGGAAGGGCCATCATGGAACTTGAAGAACAGCTGTTAATTATTACCTGTGTGAAAGCAAACGGCTGACAGCAAGAATAAGGACAAAATTAGGTGCCAAATTTATGTTTCTGCTGAAACCACAGTTTTTAAGTGTCCACCTGGGTTAAAAAGTTAAGCTCTGAGCTTATGTTTTGCAGGTACTCTATTAGTCCACTTGGATTGCTTTGTGAAAATATTCTCCAGCTGCTGACAGGCCATTTCTATCTTTCAGCTTGTGGGAGCCATTCCACGCCTGATAGCTGTTTGGGTTCATCCCAGTAACTTCCATGAGGACACTCAGTACATTGAGCAAATACCTCACATTCTGGGATGGGAATGAGTAGAATCCATAGCTCTGCAGTCGAGCGCATTTATTATGCAAGACTCACACAGAGACTGATACTGTTCAGTGCTCACAGACTTCCTGGAAGGTTGTTTCTGATAGGGCGCACCACCTCAAAGCCATGAAGGGCAAATGGAAAATTCCAGGAAAGCTTCACTTCAGATGACAAGACTTTTTTTCCTCGGTTAAGATGATTATTTAACTGTTTTGGATGGAGGTTCTAGCACAGTGCAGGACATCACTGCAGAGATGTACAATCAGCGCAGATTTTCTCTTCAGGTTACAGTAAGCTTTGCAATGATATTCTGGTGGCTCATTCAGAAACCTGTTTTCTTGTCAGCATACAGTCATCCAGGTGACTAAATGGTGAGGTAAGCATTGCAAATTCTCCCTTGAGAGGAGACGCAGTGTTATCTCCAGACAATACATCCCAGGGCTGCCTTGCTGCACTGTGAGCAATTAACTGTGCAACTCCACATCTATGGGTCTAAATGCTGTTCTGTTTGACAGGTGTGTCCTTAGAAGCATGTAACCAGGAACAGCTAAATGGAAAACTAGCAGCTATTACAGTTCTAGAAGCTAATGAAGTAATCCAGGCTTTTGGTAGAGAACACAATTCTAGAACAACACAAATTTACTGATACAGTTTTCCAGAATTTCTTTTTTAAAGGCAGCTGAGGGAGAAAGGCTTGTGTTCCTGAAAGCTTGCCCACTTCTCCCCTCTCTTCCTCTGTATGACTCAATCTAATAAAAGACACAGCCACTCTCTAATAACCACACCATTCTCCCTTGGAATGCTCTGGGACAGCACAATTTAGCTCGGGTTTGCATTGTACTATGCCATCACTACACTGCACAACAAAGCCCTTCAAATGGCACATGCAACCTTAAAAAACAATGCCACTGTATCACAAAGAAAAGCTGAAAAAGGACTGCTAACATTGAACTACCTTTTCGAGTGCACTGGCACACAAAAAGGGCTGAACCTCAACTTCCTTCAATTTTCCAGTCAAGACGTTGGCTAAGCCTACTCAAAAGCACTTGGGAATAATCCCAAATTAACTATTTGGTTAAGCTGTGGAATGAAAATATCCCTGGTTTAGATTTAGTTCAGATTAGTTTAGTCTATATTTAGTTCAACACTTTTATCTTTCAAATAAAAAAAGCCCCAAACTTAAGGGTGAGAGCACACTGATGCAGACACATCAGCCCCATGGGGACAGAACTTGGCACACTCAGTTTTGCCTTCTGGAAAGTTTAACCTACTTTACAGCTTCTTTACAAGGACATTTATTTGGTGCTTATTGTGTAACTCATGATGAATTTTTTCTAGATCTTTCACCTGCTCACAGTGACTAGTGTACCACAAGTTACTTCTTGATGATATAGCTCCTTGTTTTCACATGGTCCACCACATTTTCTTTGAACGTGAACAGTCTGGGAAGATGCCATCTCAAATCACAGATTTATTTGCTGTCTGGTCTGTCTAGAGAAAGCAGCTGCTTTGGGAGACAGACACACAGTCACCGACTTTTATGAACAATTTCGCAAAAAAACCCCAACCAAACCAACCAACCACAAACCACGAACCCCCCCAAACCCCATTCAGAAGGGATCAAGGAGGACCCAGCAGCTTTTTAATACCCAGTACTGAAATACAAAGAGTTACAGTAAAGAGCGTGTAAGCCTTGTCTACCAAATACTACTATTAAAAGCTTACACATGTGACCCCAATATCCTTTCACATTATCTGATTCTTAGAAAAAAGAGACAAGGCCAGCTCCAGCAGGGGAGTGTAAACAATCCGAGGCTTCAGTCTTTCTTCACAGAGAGTCCATGACCACCAAGGCTACAGAACATCCTCAGGCTGCTCTTGCGAGACGGACTTGGCAGCTGGAACAGAAATGAACCAGCATCCTTTTAAGATTCTAGATACAAGCTGCTGTCATTGCTGTACTTGAGAGAACGACCGTAATATCAATGGCATCCTTGACATGGTACTTATGTAATAATTAATTGTGGGGAATGTCACGTTCCAGAGGGCGTAGAAACCATCCCCTGGGGTAATGCATTGCTTTTCTTTACTGGGAGAGCACAGCACGGAGCAAGAGCAGCACGCTTCGCCGTTTGCCCTCGCTGGCAGTGCGATACAGAGTTATTCTTTCACTCAGCACCCCGCAAACGGAGGTTTAGCCGTAGCTCCCTTGCTGGTGCCAATCAAGGCGAATCCACGGCACGGCACAAAGGACGCTCCCGCTGTCTCAAGAGCCATCAGTCCCCCGGGAGCTGCCGCCCGCCGTGCTTCCAAGGCAAGCCCATCCGCAGGGCTCGGGGTCCCCGCTGTCCCCGGAGGGAGGCGGCTCCTCGTCCCCGGAATCCCGAGGGGGACGCGGAGCCAGCGCCGCGCACGTGACGTGACGCGGCACGCGCGGCCCCGCATGACGTCACCGCGCCCGGCTCTCCCCGGCAGCGCCTATAAATAGCCGCGCGGGGCCGCGCAGGCGCGCGCCC
>VZTD01003019.1:1545641-1561349 GCA_013397725.1 Rhagologus leucostigma
GGGCCGCTCCCCAGCTCCCGGGGTGCGGGTCTGAGCCGCCGTGCGGGGTGTGCCTGCCCCGGCTCCCCCGCGCGGTTCAGCCGCGGTGGCCGCGGGGGATGCTCCCCGCGTGTGGTCCGGAGCGGTTCTCTCCATCACCGCTCCCGGCTCTGTCGCTGCGCTTCCCCAGAGCGCTTCCCCGCGGCCTGGGAGCGCGGGAGCGTGGCGGGCACGGGGAGGAGGGAAACGCCGGGTCCTGCCCCAGGGCAGCAGCAGCGCACGGACGGCGTCTGGCCGCCTCCGTGGGGCAAACCACACGCGCACATCACTAATAAAACGATGCTAATTTACGAACAAAGAATGCCTCGATGTATTTCCTGTGTGTTCCCACGCGAAATACAAAAGAACCAAATGCTACAAGTAAAGGGTTTCTCCTGATGTGTTAGGCGTGAACTATTTTACGTAGTAAAACACAATTTTAATTCAGCCAAGAGCTGAAGGCTTCAAACTACGGGTGTTGTCCATAGTAGGTTATCTCTGGGTCGGGGATGTGCTCTGAAATAAAGCCCCTCACTCATTATAAGGTCGAGATGATGCTGTACCATCATATTTAGATCATGGCTCGTAGGGAAATCTGGGGGGTACTTAGTCACCTATGGCATGACCTTATTATTCCCACTCAATTTAGTAACAACAGTTGGTTTCTTATAGGACATGGCAGATTTAATTTATTAACAGTTTCTAGGATAAGTGGAGAGAAGTCAGCAGATGAAGGGGAAATGCTCAGAGGGATGGAGCTCCCACAGAAATGTAAGTCTTGTCTCCCTCTCAAATAGAACATTAATGTAAATGCAGTTACTTATCAATATGAGATTTTTATTACATTGCCGTAGGTGATTTTTTTTTCCAACTGAAATTATATGGTTATGATTTTCAATTCAGCTTTTGCGTTTTGCTTACTTTTGAGCCTTTTTGTTGAATAGCACAGTGGAATCTGTCAGAGTACTAAAACTCTTGTGTTCTGAGAATTATGTTTCAGCCATCTGGGAAAAAAGAAAGCTTCCCTTTACATTCAGATGGTATATCCCATTCATCAGGATGGCATGTGAGAATATTGATATGTGTTTGAGCATGTAAAATCGTGGTAGGGAAATACCAGAGGAACTTGCCTCTGTATGTTTCAGAAAAAAGAAGTGCTGCAGCTTAGCCCTGAGACAGCCAGTGTGTCACAGATGTTTGTCCCCTTGTCTTTAAACTCTGGAACAAATTCTGCTCTCATTGGCCCTTTGTCTGCTTCAAGCTGGGACAAGATATGTTATAAGAACTTTTAGCTTGTTGAAGGGCTTTTGGCTTTTTGCATGATGATCCAAACATGAGCTGAAAGGGTGTTGGTATTTTTTTCCTAGCTGATTACTAGCATTAACTAAACCAAGAAAGAGGTAAATATCAGAGAAGGTTGGCTCTGAAATGCAATCTAATTAAGATGTCAATTTAAATAAATCACTTACTGCCGTTGAAACTAAATAATGAATGTGAAAAGCTGTTTATGTGTGAAAGATACCTGAAGTTTTCTTGGAAAAGTAATTGTTTAAAAATTCAGTATTTTTCATTCATGCTCTTATAAATAATCAGGCAGGCTATTCTCTTATCAATGTTGTGTTTCAGTGAATCTAAGTTTGATTGTCACGTAAGCTTCCTTGTGAGTAATTATTATCATAATTTCATATCACTCATTAAATGAAAGTTGTTTTTTCACCTAAGTCCCCTAACCTACTTCTATCATGCCAACAGGAGCATTCAGAAACTGGCACTGAGGTGCAGCTCTGATAAAAGTTTTCTGTTCCCCTGTGACTCATTTGACATTAACATAATTATGCTACAGGAGTCAAAGTGATTTTCCAACTATGAGTAATGCACAGCACTAGACCGAATGTTTACAAGACACCGAGGCATATCAGCCAGCTGAAGTAACCAGCTGCTGATAACAGCTGAACTAAGTTGGGGAATTAAAAAGTCTTATAACACAATTACCCTTCTTTGGCACTCGGTGTCACGCACGGCTGGGAGGTGCCGTGTGCCCTGCGGGGAAGGATCCAGAAGCAGGGCTGTAACGAGGAGAAGACTGAGCCCGTGGGTAGTTCACACAACAAGTTCTTCATAGTTTTCTTCCCACTTGCATATTTATGGCAGAGTCGTGCTCAAAGGGGAGCAGTGATCTTTTCAAGAAGCGGCTGTATTTACCAGAGTTCATTTCAAAACACAAGTGACACACATCCTCTCAGCCAGGAAAACAAGATCAAAATGAAACAACAACAAAAAAAAATGAGATCATCTCACAAGTGCTTTGAACCATGTGTATGGGAATAGCACAAAAGGAGAAAACCAATAAGGATAAGGCAAAATTAAGTGCTGTTACCACAATGAGATACCTTTTCTCTGTAATTAAAGTATCTGTGCAGGGTAGTGATAAAAAGTACAGAGAAGAATTACAATGAATATGTTCTGGATAAATAGCAGAAACAGTAACTACAGAATGGATTAGCTATATAAAAAAACTAAAAATAAAACAAAATCTTAGTGGTCAAGACTTGTTTCGAATGTTTCCTGAATTTTTTAGCAATTACTGACGTCTCAGGATTTTAAAAGTAATTTGAGAAATAGGTTATTTTTTTCTGACTTGGTTTGTTTGTTTGTGTACAACTAGATCTTTGAATGAAACTGGGTCATTTTGTATTTATAAGTTTGTCATCTTTGGCTGGATATCCTTCCAATGAGGCCTAATTCACCAACGTGCTGAGCACCCAGAACGTCACTGATTTTAAATGTCCTGCAAGGATTAGCTGTGAAGGTAGAAAGCTAATTTTGAAATACCAACTCAAACCTACTACAATTTGCGGGACTAGTAGAATGAAAAATTACCTGTTAATAACTTCCTTATAAAATACCACAGTAATACAAGTAGGGAAGAGGGTCAAATGCAGAAAACAGTGCTGATAGCAGAAGTGTTAGCAGAAAGAATGTATTCCAGGAGACATACTTGAAGAATTCAGAAGAAAATTGCACGTCACACTGCGTTCTTTATTTCACAAGAAAATCTGCTGAGGTCAGACACTTGGCATGCTCTGATTATCGTCACTGACTCTCAGAGCTGGATGAGGACCAGAAATGGGAAAAAAAGTTTTTCATGGCTGAGGAAGGCTGAAGGAGGAAAGGTTTGCCTCAGTACCTCATACTTACAACATTCCCCATTTGCCAGGAGAGTCAGGACTTGGAGGTTTTCTGTTTTCTGTGCTATGGTTTTCATACTGCATGACCATGGGCAAACTCTAAATCTGTTTCCTTCAGTTTGGCCACTTCTTAGTTACTAAGGGATGGCTTGGTGGAGATGGCTTTGCATTCCAGCTGCTACTACAATGACCAACATGGATGTATTTAACACATGTTGATAAAATCAGCCAGCAGAACCCAAACAAAACATAAACAGAACAATCCAAGCCCTATCAACAGAAATAAATTCCCACAGCAAAATTTAGCAGTCTTAAATTTAATCTGATTTGCTATAAGCTCATGCGGGACTGCAGTTTTATAACTACAAACATCCATCTCTGTAGCATGCTGTGCCACTGGATTTACATCTGTTTTCACTGCTTTTAATTACCAATATCCCTAACTACCAAAGCTCAGCCCTCAGCTCGGATTGCTAAAATGTATTCCGGTATTACCAGAGCAGGTTCCTGTACTTCAGGTGTTATTCCTTAGAGTAACACATAGTAGGAGGTGTTTGTAACACAGTTCTGCTCAGCTCCATACCTACCTGGAGTCCCCTCATAAAGCAGTCTTGAAAGCAACACCTCTGCAATACTCTGCATTTCTACCTCTGCCTTTCCCACTTGGCTCTAGAAGAATTGTCTTCTTTTAATGGTGTTCAGAGCTGCTGTACCTATGCCCCATCTTTTTTCTTCTTGGGGGAACTCCCATTTATTTGTAACATTTACATTGCATTCTGCTGTGAATATACAACCCGTGCAAATTCAAAATATTTAACCTTTGTTCCTTGTCAAAGCTTTGCAAATTAACTTAAAATAGCAGAGTGAAATAGGCACCAAGGGGCATTCTCTGGAAGTAACTGATAACATCTTGCAAGTACTGCTTGCCCTTACTGGTTGGTTGGGTTTTGTTGTTGATAGCTTGTTGTTCAAGCTGAGCTCCCAAAACAAAACATTCACAGACAATTATTCAGTACAGAAAGTCGTTATGCTTGTAGAAAGCGTATAAAAGTGAACAGGTCTATTCAGACTTGGCTTATTTTCTAAAATATAGGAAAATTAGGTGATAGTAATTTTTTATGGGTTTTCAGAGTATATTTACATATTGTAAAAAGGCCCAATATTCCTGTAATGAAAATAACTATTTTGGTGATAACTGATAATATGTTACTCTGAAGCAGCAGCAGAAAATAGCTGGAAGTACATACCCATGCCAACAGCAATGAAAATAATTTCATCCCATTCTTACCTGGCTCTCAGTAACCCTCTCCCTAAGGGTTTCTTCTACGATGTCGCATGTCAGGTCCCTCATGTGACTCAGTACTTTTTAGAAATGTTATATATTGTAATAGATATACTTATAAATATTAAATATATTAATATTAATGTCTCAGTTTAAAGATATGTTACATACAGATTTTTTTAAATAATTTGTTCCATAGAATAACTTCTCTTAGGGAAATCAATTTATCAAGGCATGAATTTTAACACTGAAAAACAAGACCCTGGATTTTGTGCTATATCAAAGCTCTGTCCTGCTGACACCTATGCATGTGCTTAAATTTAAGCATATAAGTAGTACCGGACTCACTGGGATTACACGCACAATTAAAATTAAGCATGTGTGAAACACTTTCAGGTCAGGATTTCCAAATTCTTTCCCTTGATTAGATTAAAGAAAAAAACCAAACTAGTAATCACTCATTCACATAGCAAAATTGCACTTTTATGTTTTATGTATTTATGTTACTTACTGTCATTTGATAGGCAAAGTATCTTATAAAAGAAATTTATACTCAACAAAATGAAACCCTCCAACACTGTGATTACCTGCCTGAGCAGCTGTCTTTTCTAGTAGGAAAGAGAAATTCCTTCTATAACTCTTTGAGTATCAGCTGGGATGAATATTGTTATTTTAGAATAAGGTGGCACATTTCAAAGAAAAGCTGAACTTTTTTTTTTTTACTGTGTACATTTTATTTTTCTATCAGCACGAGTTTGATGTTTTCAGAAAAACTCAAAACGATATTCTACTTTGGTATGGAAAAATGTATTTTCTTTACAAGTGATTTGCTTTACTGAACTTTGCTAAATCACTCATCAAAATGTTCACATGAGAGTTCTGTCAAATTACAAGTCCAAAATAGGTGGTTATGGAAGCATTGAGACTTTCTGCTGTCCGAGCATTTCCCCACTGCTTTATAAAGGAGGGTTGTCCCTGGTCATGGTGCACTGGGACCATCACAGTAGAAAACAAATTGGTTTCTCACATCTTGTTAATAATTGCTGTTCTTAAGTGTATCATGTAAACTTACTGAAGAGGCTCGGAGCCAACGGAGTTCCCATGAAACCTCAACCACCCAAAATCCAGTCACAGCAATACCCAACTCTACATCCCCTGTCTTACATGACTTGTTTCGCAGCTGGGAGACTTCAGCTGCTTGAAGTGGCTCCCAAATCAACCACCAAGGTGTGCAGGGAGCAGCTCAGCCTCCCCAGCGGGGGATGGGGGACCACTTGCCGCTCATGTTGTGGGGAGGCATCTCTGTCCTCTTGAGAGACACAAACCTGAGATCTCTGCCTGTGCTTTGGCCTCTTCTTTTTAGTTTAGCAAGGCATCACTCCTCTCTTGCAACCACTGGTGGAAGGATGAGGTGATGCTTCTTCCTTTAAGCATCCAGTAGGGATATGTAAAAGCCAGGTACAATTCCAGTGGCTGCCTGATGAGGTTTAATCTCTAATTTCCATTGATCTATCAATGGAAATTAGAGCTATCAGGCTCTAAAAAGGGACAGGAGCACCCTCCATGCTCCTTTCTGAGGCCATACAGAAGATAGAGAGAGGGCAGTTGGCTCAGGAGGAGGAGGAGACTCTTCTTTCTGTTTCTCGCTCCCAGGGCTGCTCCAAGATTTTACACAAGAATTTTTTAGGAGCAGAAACATAGCCCTGTTCTCAATCCTTTAAAGCAAGTGCCTGAAAAGGCACATGGCATTTGAAAGAAACGCATTATTACACCATGTAGTTGCTCACTCCCACTGCATAGGGTAGGCACCACCAGAAAACACGTACCTCAGACGACCTCGGAAAAGATTTAGTGTCAGGAACCCACTGGACATTGTCCTGAGGAAGGCTCCTAACTGGTTAGTAGATGTATTTGGCCACTCGTGCAGAAATGAGACTTTGAGTGCATAGGAACACGAAGGTTGCTCACTGCAGCACATCTGGGATCTGAGTGCCAGGGTGTTTGATAGCCCTGGGAAATGGTTTTGTATGAAGGAGCTTGGGATTTGCTTGCCTTAGGTTACTACAGCCTGTCCATTTTAAAGGTCCCGTTCTAATCCATTATGGGAGAGTTTGAATAGGAGGAGGAGGAGTCTCTCAGGAGTAGCTCACAGAAGGCATATTTCCAGTGTAAAACAAACAAACTATAAATATTCCGGTATAAGGAAGGGTTGTGTACTGGGTGAACTTTGAGACGTGCTCCAAAAATATGCTGCTGACCTCCCACTTGACGTGATCTGTTTCCCTATTAAACTGTAATATAATTAGGGCTTGCTCTAACCCTGCCACTGATTTAATGTTTACATCGATGGAAATGTGGCCTCAGAGATCACAGTGAGAAAAAGGTATACATGCAAAGTCTAAAATAATCCAGGCCATAGTAGAAGGAAGGATAACCAAGAGAAAATGCTTATCTCTCCTACCTTGTAGGATATTTAGATGTCTTATCATGTAAGTGTAAATGGATGTTAGGTCAAAGGTCTTTGAGAACTTGGACTCAAAGCTCAACTCTTTCCATTAGTGCAGGTGAACTGCAGCTGAACTGAAGTCTGAAAATTCGCATATGGAAGTGAAAAGGGAATTGGGGAAAAAATTAATTGAAATTGGGAATTGAGGTCAAAGACTCTAGTACTGACCAAAGAGGACATTTGGAAAATAGGTGATGACTATGCTGGTAGGCAATCATGGTGCTAATAGTCACCGTGATGATAAAAGTTGGTGACTATTAGCTCATTTAATCTCATCTCCTGTGTCCGCTGAATTTCACCCAGCAAGCCTCCTGTTGAGCTCTGGGAGATATGCAGCGGGTGCTGGAAGAGACGCGGATGGCTCTTGGCTGGGGTAGATCATAGAAGAAGGGTGATCATAACCCCGTGGGTTTTGTAAAAGTCTCTCTAGGGCAGGCACGTTCACAAATAAGTAAGACTCAATGAACAGATTTTGTTAGGAAACCAAAGGAGCTGAAGTCCCTCTGTTACGCAGGAATGGGTTTAGAGAGAAGGTCCATTAGAGGTCTGTCCTACTGATACCCTGTGGTAGGAAGACCCATGATGGGGGAGAAGCTGCATCAGTGGTCTGGGACCTCCTGAGGAGCAGGACTGTGGCCAGCAGTGCTGCTTTTACAGCACCTTATTTATTTGTAAAAATAAGTACAACAGGCATTTTAAAATAGGAAAAGGGCAGCTGTTTGAACATATATTCAAGTTGGTGATGAAACCTACAAATGCTTAGACATCTGCATGAATATTTTAAGTATACAGAGCATTTATGGAAAAATGAATTTATGTATTACATTGCATTACACGTAACTTATATTATATTACGTTATATTATGTTATATTGTATTATATTAGCTTATATTATATTTATAGTGACCTTTAATAATTGTAAACCAACCCTCATCAACTTGGAGTTTAATGCCCCTGCTCTGCAAAGAAAACAATGTGCACCTCGCAGTTGCAGTGAGAGCCTTTCTTCCCTGCAAGCACTTACTGCATAACACGTGCCTGATTTACAGCCTGAGTTCAAGAGACTGCACAGACCACTCAGGAAATTTTGGAGAAGATTTTGGAACCTAAACGTCCACTTTTGCACAAAGCACAAATCACCTGTAAAAAAAGACCTGGTGAATTTAAGTGTTGCCTGCTAGGTTACATGTTCTCTCTGCTTCGTACCGATACTTGAATCACAGGATAAATCATCAACAAAAAATATCAAGCTAGACCATCCCAAGTCAAATCTTTGGATGATAAAATTAAATTAGTTATGCCAATTTATATCTGTGAGGAATTCATGGCTTGTTTTGGGTACTCTGTCATATCTGTACCTTTTGCTCCAACCACGAAGCTGATGATTTATCTGACATTTTTTCTGATACAATGTGGGACATCTTGGCTTATGCAAGGGCAAGAAATGTTTCTTCACTAACAAGGAAACTACCTTCGCCTCCAGAATATCTCTTCAAAATGGGATGGTAGACCATGTTTTCCTTTGATCAGCTTTGTTTTACAAGGGAAAAAAACCCAATAAATTTAAATAGTATTGAACTACACTTTCCCTTTGTGGGAAATGATTCAAGATCTACCAAAATTCTAAACATTTGGGTTTTTTAGAAAAATAACAGTAATTATTCTTCTTCAAAAATCTGCAATTAATTAATCGATCAGCCCATACACTTAAGAAAATGTCTTGTCTCTCTGTCAAGAGACCACAATATTATACCTTGCCAGGTGCTCTCATCCCAAATGTGTTAGAAGAAATACAATTCCACAGAAAGAAGAAATAATACTTATAGAGGGTACGTGAGATCTTCGTTAATAGCAAGTCTTAAGTTAGGGAAGGCTTTTGGACAGAGAATATTTAGCCATGTATTTAATTGCTGTGCTGAGTCTGGGCTTCTATTTGGCAGCTGAAATACTGTCATCATTTTTAGAGCTCGGTGTGAAACTCTTGTATATATAATAAAACTCTTGTATATATAATAAAAACACATGCAGAACCTTTACTGGGGCTGCTGGATACTACTGCCACACACACATTCAATAGTAAAAATAGATAATAATGCATCAAGAGAGTACCCAGCAAAAAAGGCCTGTTAGAATGCTAATTAAAGTTAGACATGACAATAAAATACAGCAGCCTTATTTCCATTTGGGAATCTCAGCTACTTTACTCTAAACCATAAAATATTATCCATTTCAGCAGACTGGGAAACAGAATAAAAGGAAGACAATCAGGTTTTCTGAACTTACAAAGATGGTGAAAAAGGAGAACTCTCATTTCCCAGCTATCCTCATCTGGATATTATTTCCAGTATAGGACTAAAGCCCAGCTCCACAGAAGGAGGCTGTGCATGGTGAAAATAAATTCCCATCTCTTCCACTTAACCATCTAACCTGCAACGTGGAGTTAAGTACTGCTGTGATCAGGACATTCGTGGCCCCAAACTTCCCTTCTAAACTTGGGCTAGGGCTTGAGCTGGTCTTTTAATAAAACCCCATCAGCAAGAACACTTGGTCTGGAGAGAAAGATCTGAGTTAGGTTCTCACATCTGACTGAGTGGGGTGAAACTCGTGCCTCCTCTTTCTGAGGAGAAATGATCTAACCACACACTGATCATCTGTGCTGTTTGGGAAGTCTTACTCTCGTTGTCTCTCACTCAAGCTGTGCTATCCTGAAGTTTTGAGCCAATTAGACAGTAAACCAGATGGTGCCTGGCTTTTCAGCCCTGTGGTGAGGACATGCCACAGACAAGGGGCATCCTGCAGTCTGCTTTTCTCTCTCTGTGGCCATTCTGTTTCAAAGAGTCACTGCAGAGAAGATGGACCCTACCTCACCATGGATAACATTCCCCATGAGATTGATGTCACGTGGGAAGCTCAGTGACACCCTGCATCTTCCCCTGTTGCTGCGGTGCCTCAGCAGCAGCCTCACGTGCCCACAGAGCAATCAGGATTTGGGCTTAGGGGGTGTTTTTGTGATTGCAATCAAGGCAGCCTCATTTTAAAACTGTGTGCAGCCCTATCAGTTTCATTTTATTTACACTTTGTTCTCATTGTCTGGGCAAGTTAATGTACAGTCAAAGCCAAAAAAGTAAACCAAGGAAGATAAGAGGCTGAATGAACATTATGATCATTCATGTGCTCCTTTCATGGCAAGGCACATGTGAAGTAGGTGAGAGGACAAATGATAAGCACAGTGAAAGCTGCAGTGGCAGCCTTGTTTTAATCTTCTGTAGGTTGCAATCTGTGCCATACAGTGTTTTTATTTGCAATGGTATTTATGTAGGAATCAATGTTTAATAATTAGAAATGTGCATTTGTAATTATTATGACAAATTGTAATTTACATATTTACCAGATAGATGAGAAGAGATGTTTAAAGTATCATAAATGATATTAAATTCCAGAGTATTCTTTATATATATATATATGCACGGTTCCAAGGGCAATCAATAGGAACAGCTGGTTTTTATAGGGAGTATGTGTGTGTGTGTTTGTATTTGTGTGTAGTAGCATGATTAATTCCATAATGTGTCCAAAATGTTTGTAACTTAGCACAGTAAAAATACATATATTCTCTCTTTTGCTTCCTCTCATCCTTGGTGTTCACCTGGAAGACAACAAGGACACAAACCATAATTACATTGGTCCACCCGAGGGGAGCATATACCTTTAGCAAGTGATTCCTAGCCTTTCTTCCAAGGTATTTCAGGAGGAGAGTTTTGTGTGCTGAGAACCAGTGTGACTAAATGCTGATTTTTCATAGTCCCCGGGGGCTAAATTTATCTCTCATTGAAGTCAATGGGAATCTTTCCATTGACGTAAATAACAGTTGGATCAGGTCTTCGTACTTCCATCAGTGATCATTTTTTTACGTGTGAAGACATTGATGAAGCTCAGAACGAGCCTGTAACTGATCTCAAACAAAATCTGGGATGCTTTTACAAGGTGGGAGGGGTGGGGAGAGGGAGGTGAAGGGCAGGATCTGTGAACACGTAGCTTTCCTTGCCATTAAATGGATGGGACTATAAAGGCACTTTAAGGAGATGTAATTTACACTTGCCTGAGGGCAGTTAATATACCTGACCTATCATTTTGCTTGTTCAGTGAAACCAGTGAGTTTGCTTTTTTCAGTCTGGTTTAAGATGTGATTCTTCCATACGCAGGATCTCTTTTTCTTGTTGTTTATTACCTGGATGTATCTATAGAGATAAGAAATTTTAATTGCAGGTTATTGTGCTTGGCCCTCTTCTAGGCTGGTGCCCAAAGTCCATCTAATAAAACAAAGCCTTGAAAATCTTCAGCAAAAGGGAACTAAAGATATACTTGACTGGGCCAGTGTCAGGGCTGTCTCTCAGCTAGAGAGAAGGGATGTTTGTATAACTTGCCTCTCCACCCCACACTTCTGAAACACTGTCTATAATAATGACTGACAACTTTCTGGAACTTTAATTTAGTGAAGTTGCACTAAAATTCGTGGTAATGTTGTGCACCAGAATCTGGTCGTGAAATGAACGTGTTGCACCCAGTGGTAATTTTGTTATCATTGCCTCCATCTCATTAAGGGAGAAACAAAAAGGAAAATGACAGAAAGCAAAAGAGAAATTGAAAATGACTCATTTAAATGTAGGAAGCTTCCAGGCAGAACCAGAAGGACCAATGGGAGAAAAATTGCTGGGAAAAAAGGAACAGAAAAAAGGGGGTGATGAAATCCAAGGATACAGGGAGGGAAAAGAGAGAAGTGAGAAGAGTAGAAACAGGGAAGTGGCAAAAGAAAAGGGGAAGCTGCTATTTTAAAGAAATGGGAAAGGTGACTTACAGAAACAAAGCAAAAGAGAGTAGGGAATGGGATTTTAAAAGGGGAGAATAAATGAGGAGTAAGTGGATTTAGAGGGGTTGTGATGGGAAAAGGCAGTAAGGAAAGAAAGGTAGGCTGAGGAGAGAAAAACAAGAAACAAATTAATTTTATCTTCAATGTTAAAGAATAAAAGCAGTTAAAACAGAGAACTTATTCCCCTCCACAAAACACATACTGATCTGCTTGAGAGGTATTAAATGAAAGAGAGTAGCAGGGTTTGCAATACAGTCTCAGTGACAGTCAGTCCTCTAACCCTGTGGTTTTTAACTCCCATTTTTGGACCTTTTAGGTCCATAGGGATCCAACCCTATCAGACTGAATTTTGTCCTTGCCTGCTGTAGGTTTGGAGATTTTTTATTCACTTTTTGGAGAAGCCCTTGGAAGTAGCCCACAGGTGCCCGAAGAGTCCCCAGACAGCAGCTAAAAAACTCTGGGCTGGGTGGAGATGGCTGATGCTACTTCTATTGCTGATTGCTCCCATAGTTCAAGCAGTAGCAACCTACCTACATGCTGGAAAAACAAGACCCAGGTTTCAGCCTTGGTGCTAGTCCAGTCAGATGGGAAAATTATCTCAAAATCAATGCGTGTTTCGGTGAACAGGGGAGTCTTACCACATAAATTCAGACCTGAATGCACCAGATAGCAAAAATTATGACGGTTAGTTCCCAACACAGAAGCAGAGAATAATATTTTAGGCAGAGTCAGAAAACCTGATTCTGTGCTGATTTTACCACATGATAACTCTGAATTACGGAAACCTCTTTCTCTTATATGTGCTGTGCAGGGAAAAATTTGTCTCGTCAGGGTTACAGTAATTTCAAAACTTAAGACAATTCAAACCACAAAACACACAGAGAGGCAGGTTTTACTCATGTTATCACTACACATTTGATTTATTTTCATCTCATTATATTTTCACCAGACTGAACAGGTTTGATGGAACTGCTTGACCATAAATCAACACAGGATCTGGATGGGACATGGAGATTTTAATTGTGTTGCTCTGACTGACGTCCTGCAGTGGCATAAATGTTAGGACAAGAGAAAGCTTCTGCTGTGAGACTGGGAGTCTGTTCCCCTGTATGATGGTGTCTATAGCTCTTTTTAGTAATGAGCCAGCCATATTTTAGTTTTAATCAAATATCCACAGTGTGTGAAGTAGTGTCAAGGGATGTGGAGGCAGGACTTGCTCAGAAAGATGTTACAGAAGGAATTCTTCTCTCTACTCTGGAGACTCCTGGAGGGCTGCAAGGACCACACTGTGGGGTGTATTCAGCCTAATTTCTCTGCAGAGGGAAAAGAACCCAGTACATGTCAGTCTGGGTGCTGAGTTGCTGCACCTGGCTTAAGGGGAAACAGAAATTAAGAATATGGATGTTACCTCTGTTAAAAAAATGCTGTTTCAGGGGAACTGTTCCCTGCAGTTTGTGACGGAAGAGAGAAATGGATTGGAAAAGGACTGGTAAATGTTCAGGAGGAGGCAAATGAAAGATATTTTATGAGATGGAAAATTAAGCTGGCAAGAACATCAGAGCATCTGGTGGCTGTACTGGGTTTTACTTTAACTTCCTGCTAGTCTTAATTATTAATTTTATTTTTTTTTAACTGGGGCGTGATCCTATGTCTTTACTGAGAATTATTTCGCTTTGGTTTCAAAAGGGATCAGGATAAAAACCTATGCAACACAGTGGAGCTGTGTTCATTTTTCATTGTGGTTTCATTTTCTTTTTTCACTGAGGAATTTCAAGCCAGGACATGTTTCAGTGGCCTAATCTCAAATGCGCACAGGAACAGTTTCTCTGTTTGCTTTGCAGGGAGGGGCTGGCTCATTTCGGGAGAAGTTCAAGAATGAACACAACTGATTTGCTGTCAGTTTTTAGTGCTGGCTGCAGCTTATGGGCAGTAATGGGACCAGCAGTGGTGAAGCAGCATTGTGTAGCAAACAAGTAGATGTCAGTGACCACCAACATCTGGATAACAACACTTGGATTTCCGAGGTACTTCTACCCACATGGAAGGAGAGAGCTGCTTTTTTTCCATTATTCTGCAACACTGCTCTGCTTAGCAGAAAATATTCTAAATACATCCCCACTTCTGATAGAGCTACCTAAATAAGGACAGACAATTGCTAAATTTCTGTCGTAATTACAGCAGGCACCTGTTCTTGGCCACTAAAACCAATGTTGCTAACACATTTCCACAGTAACTTCATGCTTAAAATTTTCCAACCAACTATCTTTTGGGAAGAAATTTTCCACATTTGGCTTCTGCTTGAGAGGAAATTTTTTTTCTTCTAGGCTTGAGAAAAACGATGCCAGCTGTCCTGGAGCACAGCATGAATTATAAAATTATGCCTCTGAAGTAAAAAGAACTTTTAGGCTGTACCAAGGTGAAATAAAAAGCTTGCTCTAGACCCTTCTGAAGAGCAAAGTTCTTGCCTGGCATTATCCTTGACATTGATTTACCTAGATTAATAAAAATACAGCAATAAATATGTTTTGATAGAGCTAAGAATGATTTATCTATAGGTGAATGAAAAAGAAAAGCTTGCAGCTCACAGGAGCTGTAAATGGAGAGCTGCCAGGTAGGTCAGAGGAGTTTGCTTCTGCCCTCACAAAGCGCACTTCATTGTTTGCACAGAACAGGGTGCGACTGCACCTTCCACAGGAGGGAAGCCAGCGTCACTGCTCCAGACTCCTTATCTTCCCCACCAGATCAGTATTTTTCTTTCAAGAGCAGGCAACTAAATGCGAAATAGGAGTGTTAATTTTGCAAAGTTATCGGCACTGGGACATTACAAAAGCTAAGTTTACTACTCCTGTCTGTGTGGCCAATATGTAAATATATATATATATGCATATATATTTATCCAGGCAACCACATTCACACAGAAGGGAGATACAGAGGGACTTTCCAACTACTATTAGAAATCTAAATCCTTGACAAAATTCTCCAAGTAATTAAAATATCCCAGAATATACCACTCGAGACATATTACCTATTATCAAAACTGACCTATTGAACATTATAAAATTAATGAACCATTTGGAGCAATTGATTGGGATATTCATTCCATATATGAAGGTATACATTTTGTATTGGTTTAGTTACAATATCCTCAGGCATGAAATGTCCTGGTCTTTCCATGCTAAGTACAGAGGCTTGAAGATTGTCTTAATAACAAGTTTGCATGTATTATATATGAAATATTATTGTACTGGATAATCCCATGCATCTGTCTTTGTAAGCTTTCTGTGTCTCCCTTGGGTAAACGTTTTTTTTTGGTGGTTTGTTTTTTCTTTAACATCTTATCTTCTAGCACTTTAAAGGCTGTTAGAAGGTAATTTCTGTCTGTTAACAAATCAGGGGGAAAAAAAAGAACTAAACAAAACCCGCTTCACCACAGCCACAACCGTATTTCCCTCTCTGCTGTAGGAACTCCCTGTTTTTTCATGAGATCATAAGGAAATAGCATGCTGCTGTGTTTTAAGAAAAGTTTAAAAAATACCCCAACAAAACAAACAAAAACTCCAAACCCTATCATTTTTAGCTTTCTATAATTTCATTAAACGGGCCTTTCCTCCTCAGAGTAAAAACCGAAGCCTTCTTCTTTATGTGAAATGAACTTTTAGCTGTCATCTAAAGCAGCGGGGGGAGGAGGGGGAGGATGGTAGGAACTGGGCGGGGGGGCATTAAGCATTTTTTTCCTCCAGAGAAAGATCACACTTTTCAGTTCTTTCGAAAAATACACAATTGCCACTTCTTTTTCTTTTTTTCTTTTTTTTTTTTTTTTTTTTTTTTTTTTGGGGGGGGGGGGTTTTTT
>VZTD01003019.1:1562015-1574073 GCA_013397725.1 Rhagologus leucostigma
GAGCGGCGCGGCCGCGCCCGGCTCTCTGGGCAGCCGGCGGCGGCACCGCGGGGACGGGGACGCGGGAGCTGGAGCGGGACAGCCCAGGCGATGACAAACCCGCACTGCCGCGCGTAGAGTTATCTCTGATATTCCCATAAACCGAGGGGGAACTTCTCGTGACAGCCAGGGATATTCACTTTCCTCTCTGTCTCGGTGTCTTGACCTGAAGTAGATCGGTTTCTAAACTGTTGCCTAAGCAAATCAGGCGTGACACAACAGCCAGCTTCTTTCAGAGCGAGTTTCCTGTTGACAATCAATTTTCCTCCTAGTAACAGCATTTGAGAAGCTGGAAGACAGCAGAAAATGTTTCGGGAGCGATGTAGGATGTCAGAAATCTTAAGGTCAACTAGCGTACACAGAGGTTGTGAACTGTAATTGCTCTTAATGCTGTTTAAGATTAACCTCAGTGGTTATCAGGGTTTATTGCATCAGCACCAGAGGAAAAGGAATTTGTATGAAGAAATAAAACCAAGAAGCACGGTCAGCCGTCTGCTGTTAAGCAAGAAAAAACTGAAAGTAATCACTTTCAATATTAATATTAAACAAGAATATCCTTAAATAATGGAACTGCACAGCTAGGAAGCATGTTCCAATTTTAAAATCTTGGCAGATGAGACGTAAAAGCTCACTGTAGATGAAACGAATCGTCTGCAAAACAACAAACAAAAGCAGGGGGAGAACGCATGAATAGAGGTGCTTGAACGTACCTGACTTGGGAGGGTATTGTGAATAGTTAAATTGGTCTTTTTGGAGAATTCCAAAAGTAAGGCTAAAGTAATGAAGCATTAACTCAGCCCGGGAACAAGCTGAGCCAGTAACAGCGCAGGGCTGAGAAGTGTTCAGCACCTCCAGTGGCAGTAACTCCAGAACAGGTCCACGTGCGTGCTCTAACAAAGTAAACAGAGATTGTATCAGAAAGGCCGCAATGGAATCGTGCTTTAAGGCTTGATACTCTTATTCCTGCTGTTTCCCCAGCCTTTACAGACCCAGAGGAAATGAGACAGTGCTCTGGATGGCTTATAGACAGAGGGACAATTTGTACAAAATTTGGGACAAGGAAGGACAACTTGTTGTGGTTTGTTTTAAGCTGTAAAATCTAATGTTCCTGTTTATAAAACATTTCTAAAAGCAGATTTGTTCCTCAGAAACTGGAAAACATCTACCTTGTTGTTATGCAAAGGGAACACATTCAGCTTGCTGAGGAGCTTTGATATAAGGCTGATTATTTCTGTCATTTGTGTGGTGGTGGCTCCTAACAATCCCAGAGGCAGACTGGAAGCTGCCCTGCCAGGCACAGTTCAGAAGCCCTGCCCCAGGAAAGAACCCCAGAAAAGCAAAGCAGTGGCAAACAGCTCTGCAAAATGAGACTCAGCTCACAGCAGAAATCCTTACAGAAGCCTCAGCTGCGTGATGGGCCTTCCCTCTCCAATCAGAGGTGCCTCTCAGGATGATTGGGAGGGCAGTGAGCTGTCCGGGGAAGAGAGCAGAAAGTTTCTACGGTCAAGGACACTTTCTCCTGCTCTGGGCACCTGACCTCTCCTCTTTTTCACACTAGAAACGGGCAGGGGAGAGGACCTAAAGCAATCGTAGTAGGGTTTTGTTGGTGCTTGTGGTACACTTAGCACTAACTACTAGAAATCCACTATTAACACAATTTCTCAGGCACATTCTTGGTTTCCTCTGGTGCTGCTGCTGACCTTAATTAAAAGTTCACCTAAACTGAGAAATAATTGACTAAACCACCAGAGCTTGAAAATTATTAGCCCAACTAATTATTTTGGAGGCTGGAAAAACAGTTTTACTGTTACTTTAAGACTCCTGGTTGGATTGAAATATATAGAATTAACTTTGTTGAATGAAGCCATCACCAGCATTCAAGGAGACTGAGTCAGTGAAAATACGTGAAATTTCTGCTGGCAGTGAGGGGTTCAGTGTCATCTGGAATCAGCCTGTTTAAATTAGTTGAATGGTTGAATGTTGGTAAATGGTAAATGATACTGGGAGGACTTCAGCTGGAAATTAATAGGGCCATTTCTGACTTGCTGGAAAAGAGTAACTGCTAGCTTTCTGAGATTATAGGATTAAACTGTATCAGTACTTTAAATGTGACTCATGAGCAGGGGCTTTCTGAAGAGAATTACATAAATTTCCCAAGGTCTTTCTGAATAACAAATTGTTCCAAATAATTTCCCCATCTTGAATAACTATGGGTGAAATCCTGGCTCCGTTGAGGTCAACAGAAAAAGTCCTTTTGATTTCACTGGGGTCAGGATTTCACCCTGAGACTCTGGAAAATGTTCAGCTCCTCTGTGATGACTGGGTGAGGAAGAAGTGAGGAAGACTCTGCAGTTGGACATGGTATTTTCCAGCAACAGGCAATTCACTCTCCTCTGATTTTTATGTTTACCTCACTTAGCGATGAACCAGGTTCTATTCTCATTTGCACCAGTGTGGATTTACAGTGTATTTTTAGATATCTCTGACCAATTCTATCTTCTTGTCAAGGCACATGACCCCAAACATTTCTTGCTGGGTTCCAGAAGTAACGTACAGGGAACTGTACAGTTCTGGGTTTACCATGTGGAAATTTAGCTTACCCACACTGCTACCCTGAGGCAACTGTTTGCTTACCTGCACTAAGTTAATTACAACTGACTTTCCTGTAATTATCGTGGTTCTAATCCAGAGTAGATAACACATACTGTAATTATTCATACAGCTATTAAAAAATCCAAACTAACAACAACAAAATCTACACACCAAAGAAAGCTGGAAAACCAACATAGTAAAATCTCATTTAACCCAAGTCGCTTTATGAATAAGGGAAGTATTACAATCTGTTTTCCTGTGGATTTGAGCCCTTTGTCCCTTGGACCACATGCAAAAAGTGCTCAGTTTTCTTCCAGAAAGTTTTCTTCCCTCTTATCTCACCTCTGCTGGGTGAGAGATGAGCTGTGACTTGCAGGGATGTGTGCTTCAGCTAGCCCACTGTGTTTGGACGACTGACTGCTGAGTGCTCTTTCTCCCTCAGTGGAGCCACCAGTTTTCACAAAGGGGCCTCTCTCCCTTCAAAACTGGCCAAAAAAAATCATAAGAATTACTAAAAAGAGAGAAGTAGAGAGCACTGTTGGAGAGGTTCGTTTTCTTCAGAAATCTACTAGAAATGAGGTTTCTCCATGGGTTTACATTTGCATAATTCCCCTGAAGTCTCTTCAATCACACTGTTTTATGTCAGCAGAAGATCCAGCCATAAATATTGAAGAATTTCAAGCCTCTCGTAGAGGGCACATAAGGACAGTTTCGGATTTTACAAGAGCAAAAGAATGAAACTAACAGCTTCACATTTTTCATGAGTCAGTCCCTCCAACTCAGCCTGTGCTGTGGAGCCCCAGGGCATGTAGAGACTTTTGCCTTTGTGCCAGCTCTTATCATTAACTATTTTTCAGGAGTTTATAGCCAGATCTACAACTGTGTGTAAAACTGTGTGTGATAATTTTGTGACAGATCCTCTTGTGGTTAGCAAGTTTCAGCTTCTAGTAGAACACATTGGGCTAAATGTAGCCAAGATCAAGGCATGCTCTGTCCATTTGAAGCTGGAATTTGTGGTGATATAGCTCTGAAGATGAAGACACTCTTACTCTCCTTCTATGCTTTAAATAATAATACTACTTATTTGCTTTCTGGTTTTTGTTGTTATTTCCTTTCTCTTCCTATTCACTAGATTCTCATTTGCCACACACTACCAGTTTAAAACTTAACAGTATACATACTTGCATACAATTCTTTCAATATTAAGTTCCAGAAAGACCTAGAAATCATGTCATATGCTGATACTATTCTTAATTTTAAACACTAACTTCGAATTAACATAAAGTTGAAGGGGTTTTGAGTGTCCAAATTCTTAACTGCTTGTCTCTGTTGAGAGATTGGGGTAGATTAGGAATGGGGACTGAAGCAATGTAAGAACTAGAGTATTATTCACGGTATAAAATATACCTCTAAGAGATATTATTTGCCTTCTTAAAGTTGTTGAAAGACTATTATTATTATCTCTTTTTATCTTTCAGCAAAATGATGGTCCAACACTCAGGCCAGGTATCTGCATTAGAAGTCAGCGCCTCCGCAATTGTTCCCACTTTGTCCCCTGCAGGGTCACTGGGGTTTGATGATTTCACAAATTTAACCCCCCTGGTGAAGGAGGAACTGAGGTTTGCCATTCAGAACAAGCGTCAGTTCCACAGGATGTCTTCCACATTGGACACAGTGACTGTTTCTGAAAGGCCAGTTGAAACATCAATGATGAAAACAGAGGTAGGGCTCTTTAAATAGAATTTCGGTGTGAATGATTAATTCTCTAACCAAGTTTTGCCACAAGTCCAGTAATTGTATCAACTATAGACAACCCTCTGTACCATACTTGTTTCCTTTAAGCCAGCTGCTTGGCTCTCTGTTGAGTTCTTCAGGGACACCCTCGGGTATTTCTTGTAGTTGGATGTTTTATTTTCAGTTATGGACTACAGACAATGTTTTACAGTGATTACAGCAAATGCTAATCTGGTTTCCCTGCCTGGTGGTGGCTGAACTTGGAATAAGTCGCTGCTGAATTCCTGTTTCCCTGAGGACAGTCCAGCAGAACCTGTGGGGGTTAGACTAAGACATGGACCTGCTATGTCCACACTGTTTTTGCCTAAAGATAATACTATCCATGAAAAACATTACTCTTTGAAAGTGCACAAGTAGCTTCAGTTAAGGAAAGAGTTACACCTTGGTCTGAGCCTCCTCAGGAAACAGAAGGAAGTGTGTTAATACTCCCTTTTTGGTATTTGCTGCCTTTAATTCACTCACTCTCTCTGCCTCACTCATGACACATCCTCCACTCTGCTCTCTGTGCCCTTCCTTCATTTCCTCCCTGGGAAATGGAGGACAGATGGAGCTGTGAGAGTCAGCCTGGGGAGACATTCAGCAAGTTTTTTGAGTACCACTGATTTAAAATGAGCCATCATATACATTACATATAACCCAACTCCAGTCAGGTTTTTATTGACAGTTCTAATGAAGTTACTGTTTACTTCACCCTTGTATGGCAAGCAAGGTCAGAATCACATTTTTGTGTAACTCGTGATGTGAGTACTGACAGCACTATCCGTGTTGATTTTAAAAATCCAGAAGTTATTGAAATACAGGTCTCCTGTTCACAACATCTTATGGATTGTGTGTATCTGTTTTTGTGGGACAGTTTTCTCCTGAAGAGGATGAAAGAAAAAAGAGAAGAAGGGAAAGGAATAAAATTGCTGCAGCAAAGTGCCGAAACAAAAAGAAAGAAAAAACAGAATGTTTGCAAAAAGTAAGTGACTGGCTAGAATTGTTCTTAAACTGTCATCCTGCCAGGAGTCAAACAGATCTCATAGGGTACAGTCTTAGTAGGAAATACAGAAAGATGTCACCCAAAACTCTGCAAACCCTTCAAAACATTAGTTATAAAAAATAAACATGTCATATATTAAATCCAAACCTGGTTGAAACTGGCATAAAGTGAAAGCATGGTAGGAGTGGAAAGAGATTACTGTTTCAGTGACCAGTCTTGTCTATGGGGATAAGGTTAATTTGAATGTGCACGCTGAATACAAAAAGAAGTAAAATCACATTTCATAAAATATTCACTGTGGAAGGCCTGCAAGCACCTACAAGTCATTTCTGACTTCTTTATGAACAGAGTGGTATGGTAGCTTGAATACTCTGTCCTAGAACCCCAGCCATGTCTTCACCTCCTGTGCTGTGATAAACAACTGTATTTCAGCAGCACCAGGCCTGTATCTAGGTATACAGGCCTGTATATTCCTGTATCTGGGGGCAGGAAAAAAAAGCTATGTTTGTACTTTGTTAGCTTAACATGTGTTTATAGATATGTGACCTGATGTTCCAGGGAGTTGAGAAGCAGCATAGATAATTTTGGGTCAATATTTTGCAGAAGATAGAAGTAATACTTTGGGTATTTGTCACAGTAAGTGAATACAAGTCCGCATTTGGCTTTTCAACTTCCATTGCGTTCTCTAGAGGCCAAAGGAGGTAACTCTCAATCTGGTTTTCAGATTATTACCGACTGGGGAATGTAAAGTTTCATCATTACAGCACACAAGTACATGTGATTCCTTTCTCTGCCAGCGATATGCTTTCCCACCAATAAAAGACCTCAACTATTAGAAAAAAACTGCATCTAGCTATTCGAACTTCTCAGTGTAAAAGTTGTGTCTGTCCTTTGTGCTAGGAGTCAGAGAAGCTGGAAACGATCAATGCGGAATTGAAAGCCCAGATCGAGGAGCTGAAGAACGAGAAGCAGCATTTGATATACATGCTAAATCTGCACAGGCCCACGTGTATAGTCCGTGCACAGAACGGAAGGACACCTGAAGATGAAAGAAATCTTTTTATTCAACAGATCAAAGAAGGCACATTACAAGGTTAAGTGATACAGCAAACATGGAAATATTTATAATGGTTTTAACAGCTACCAGAATCCATGGGGGAGTCTGACATAATGTGTAGGATTCTATTAGTCAAGAGCCTTTAGGAAGGGCAGATCGCTTTTGTAAGCGGAAAGAATCATTTTGGCTTGACAGAGATTCTTGCCCTTGGAAGATCTGGTCTCGATCAAATTGAAGAGCCTTCTGCCTCAAATATAGGGTTTGCACCTGTCATACTTGCTGTTCCTAGGAGCTACAGACAACAGCTTCTGAAGTTTTAGCTCTCTGCTAGTATACAGTATCTGCACTCACGAGGTTTGTGCTAGAACACTATGACTTCCAGTGATGCACGTGGTACAGACAGCTGTGCTGGATGGACACTACTTTTCCTTGTTGCTGGTAGAGAAAGAAGACTGAGTATTTTTGAATTTCCAGGAGGATGGTTTCTGGCAGAATGTACTGACCTGTAATGTCGCATTCTAACCTAACACACACACACACAAAAACCCCCCTGTAGTTCCAACTAAGCTTCGTCATGTTTTTCACAACACTCATGTGGGTTTTTTCTGTGACTCATCTCAGTGACTGAATTTGAAGAGGCTAGTGAGTGTGACAAAGAAATGTTTCTTGCAAAACATCTGTGTAGCCTAGCTTGTATTTTATGAGCTATCACCCCAGATACTACCCCTTGGGGACTACAGTTTTTCCTTGAATTGCTGAAGAGCAGCTTGTACCATCACTTGGTGAATTGGACCCACTGGAAAGAGGAAACTAACTGTGCAGGGGTATTGATGGAGGTTTTGCTCAAGTAAAGAACTGCAGGAGTGAATCCCAGACTCCTAAACCTTGAAGAAAATAAATATTTTTTTAATTCATCTAGGATCTAATCCTACAAGCCTTAATTTATGCTATTACCCCTCAGTCACAGAAGAGGTTCCATGGATTTCAGTGGGTCTGCTCATGCAGATAGCTCTTACAGGCATAAGAGCTTGACAAAGCTTTTTCCATCCTGGTCAGGATTACTTCTTTTTGCCAGGTGATTCAGAGGGAAAAATTATGATTGCAGCTACTTTTGTTTTACGTTTGGGTGGCAACTACAGTCGATCAAAAGTGTTACTTAGAAACTAAAGAAGGAAAGAGTTTTGATGTAGTGAACAACTGTTTTTATTTTTTATTAAATACTAACCTGGGATGTTTTTGAACTGGTAGAAGAGCTGCTGGATGAAACAGTTGGCGCTATGAGTGTTTAAATTCTGATGTTTCTGTGAAATTCTCAGATTGTTTATTTCTATAAAATATACCCTTACAATTTTTTGTAAAAGAAAGTATTATTCTTATTTATCGCTAATATCATAATGAGTAGAGTTAATAAATACTGCGATCAAGATAAAACTGAAAACACAAGTGTTGCGCTGTCTTTTTACTTTTATCTCTTGGTGTTCAATATTATATATTCCTAAACTTCACCAGTTGTATTTGAGACACCACTATTAAAAACACTTATCCTTCATCTTTTTTGAAGATGAGGCACTGAGTGTCTTGAATGATTGGGTGCAGATATTGTACCTTCCAAAATTCTGTATCTCCATCAGTGGTGTCTGACTGTTCAATGTCACAATTTAAGCAAAGCAGAATACAAGTGGAGCTTACAGTGCATAATATTTTACACCAGTTCCGCAGTGTTGAAATTGTGTGTTTGTTCTAAAGGCTAAACTTGAAGATACCTCAGCCATGAGCTTCTTACCCTGCAAGTCTCGCATGAGTGCATCACATATTGTACCTGGTCCTTACAATGATTGTTATATTCTGCAACAGAACTACTTAGTACCATTTCCTAAAATCTGGATATATTGTAATGTCCTGTATCATGTGTTAAAGGTATGTGCTTCATGTATCTGAAAAGTGAATGTATTACACAGATGACATACTAGGTCCAATTCTGTCTTAAGAATCCATGATCTTTCTGTATACTGGAAGGAGGTTCCATTGACTTCAGTGAGAGTTTTTTCATGTCCTGTGAACAGAGTCTGGAGCCTCTGTGGCAACTTCTCTGGTTTAAAGGGCAAGTTCTATCTGTAATTGGGCCAGCTGTTTACCAGACAACAGATATACATGAAGTGTGTTAAAATAAACTTGTCAAACAATGTTCATTATTTGACTTCTATAATGCGGAAATACAAAACCAAGGCATCATCCTGGTATCGTACACCTTGGCTTTGCTTTTTGCCTCTCAAATACCAGCAGACAAGGCTGTTTGTCTCATAGCTGGTTATAAAGTGTTACCACAGAGACTATAATGACAGAATTCGTGTGTCTCCCTTAGGGAATTTGTATGGTTCCTTTTAACCATATATCACCGGTGACGCAGGCGTCATGCTTTTGTTGCTTGATCTTATTTACTCGGCATGCCAAATGTTAATATGGTACCACTACTCTTGTCAGAAGATAATCTATTTTTATTTCTTTACATGTGCAGTCATAGCTGCTCTGTATTGCTTTTGTACATGTGTGTGCGTGTGCGTGCTCCTGCACGCTGCTCTGGAAATGATGGTACTCAGGGCCACTTCACTGGGCCCAGGAAAAGAGTGTCTGAACAGCTAGACAGGAATGGTATGCTGCATGAGTTTTCTCGAAGTATACTTTGTTCAGGAGAACCCTTAAAATGCATTAAAAAGTAGTTTGTTTTCTATTCTCAAGTTTGTTTTGATACTTTAATAAAAAAGAATTAATATATATTTATTCACGTGTCATTTAATTCATTCTACGTTTCAAGGTCCAAGAGCAACTTCATTTTCTTAAAACAACATTGAGATATTAAAAAGCAAACAGTCTTTACAGGTTTGCAACAAAAAAGCATCTTATAAAGTGAAACTGCTACTGTTCACCGCTTGTCAAGGTATAAACAAAATTTTGTTATTGCAAGGTTGATTGTGAATTCCAGGCTAAATTCTTATTAGTGGCCTAGAGCTTAGATTAAAGGACTGGAAAACAGAACTCCTAAACCTTTCCTAAACTTGTAACCAACCAGCTGACAGTTATTTCAATTTTCTGATTCCCTAATGAGTTTAATGCTTTTGCTACTGTGAAGCTTTAATATTTCTAGGTTGCTTTCTATAATTACATGGTAGATACTAAAGAGGTATGGCATGATTAGGGCTTTGTTTTTTTTTCTCTGTGTCTGTGTATTGGTGTGTCTGGGGAGAAACATGAGGAAAGATGAACAAAATGTTCCCTCCTGCTTTTCCAAAACTGAGTATCTACACACCCAGACAGAAGTCCCTGTGTTTTGACAGCCGGTGATGCGGACAAAAACTTCTGGCTTCAATCCATTGCAAGCAGTCATAACTTACAATACACAGGCCAGATAGAAGGCCAGGAGCTCCAGGGATCAGGAAATCCATTGCTCTATTGCAAAATCCAGTTAAAAATATCATCTGGAAGGAAGATCTAGGCTACCATGAGTTTGGCAGTGTCGGATACTTACTTTCCTTATTGATCCATCTATTTACAGCTTTGCAGTCCCCATAAGTATATTCACCCCTTCATGCATTCTCCTATAGCTGCTATCAAACTTTGCTTTTGAATACCCAGCTCAACACTAAATTGGCAAACTTCAAAATCATCTGCCTGGCCTGGTTTAGAAAACCTTATCAACAAAATTAGGGCAATGATTTCCTGAACTGGTATTGTATAATACCTTTTTTAAATGGTATGAGTTGAAACCATGAAACCACCATTGGTCTCTGACACATTCCTGATCATATAATTGGTATTCCTTGAGCAATTGTATGCCATACCTTCTCCTCAGGTCTTGTTCTAGATGCTAAATTTCTATTTACATGCCCACGTAGACCTTAAAGCATACTGGGCCTTACACTGTACTTTGACAAGGAGAATCTTCTATTTCTTTTATAGCTCTCTCCCTGATATAAATGAATAAATAACAATTTTGAAGGTAGGTAGAGACAATGATTTATACTGGAAATGTTTAATGAAACTGAGTGGCAACGAATTTAAATTTACAGTAACTTTTTACCTGTGCCCATTAGGATTTGAAGTTATTGATTAAAAGGATAGTTTTGCTAAAGAAACTGGATGATTTATAGTAATGAAAATAAAAGTACAGTTGTTTCTCAGTAGCAAAAGAGTTTTGAAAACAGAATCTACTTCGTCTTAGGAAATTCTCAAATCCAGGATGATGGCTGTATCTCACATCCATTTTCCTTGGAGGTTTTGGTTTCCCTGCTTCCTCTCCTTCAGCGCAGTTCTAGTCTAGGTACAAGTCTCACTCAGCTGGCCATAGCCACGTTTCCATGTTTGCCCAGTGCCCCCAGCTGGAGACTCTGAGAATCATCCCGGGATTAAATGTGCAATAATATTAATTAACAGAATTATTTTCTAACAGTCTTCATTAGTTTGTAATTATACCAATATAATATTTTCATTTCTATAATAGATGCCATTCCTTTTCAAATTTAATTAAGATAATGACTGACAATATTTTTTTAAAATCCTGTTGTTTAAAATTCATTTCCTTAATGGACACTCTGAGTCAGAACCACTGACTCTAGGGATAAAAATAGTTATTTGCTAATTTTCAGTTCTATTAGCTCTTCAAAGCCATCACAGTTAGAAAGAGAATACACTGGAATCTATTCTTAATACAGCATCAACTGGCTGCAAATATTTACTATTGCTGACAGTGATCCATGAACAAAAAAAGCCTCCAACATAATGATTTTCAGGCCCCAATGTAAATGTACTAGAGCTGAGACTCAGAAAAAATTACTAGATCTATGAAATGAATAAATAGAAAATGGGAACAAAATGAGAATTAAAGCTGGAATACTTACCCTCTTTTCAGAATTTAGCATCTTTATAGTTGTAAACTCTGCCAAAATAATGGGTGCACGACCATGCCCACTTAGTTGGAGTGCCCACGCAGCAAATAGCAGCACGGAATAGCAATATTTTATATAAACTAGCTCAGTGCTGGGAACATCCCAGCGATGACAGCAAGAATCTCAGCACAGGCTGATTGATGCCAGCGGGAGGATGAGCTCTCCGTGCGGCCGGAGCTCGGGCTGCCGCTGGCATCTGAGGTGGCTCATCCAGAGCCAGCTCGGGTCTCGTTCTGTTCCCCAGGTTAGCACATCACGTAGCTGCCTGCATTCCAGCTAAACGGCTCCACCAGCTCACTCCAAGGGCCCACCCAGCCCAGTTCTCTTTCTACAGCTCTGATCAAAAGCAGCTGTCCAAGGAAGAATAAGAACAGGGCAAGTATGCTTCCCCTGGGTGCTTTCCCACACCAACTATTTTCAGCTGGTGACTCACACAAGCTTTCCATGAATTCTTTAGGTAGTACCCTTCCACAAATCTTTCTGTCAAGTGTTTGACCAGTTTCTCATCCACAGTACCAGCATCTGCAGTAACTTCTGGCAGCGAGTTCCGGAGGGCTATCACCACTTAGAAGAAAACAGTTCCTTTTTGTTTGACTCTGTTCCCAGCAACTCTACTTGTCCTAGCCTATGCAGTCTTTTCTTTTTTTTTTTTTT
>VZTD01003019.1:1574110-1602748 GCA_013397725.1 Rhagologus leucostigma
TTATTTTGGTAGCCATTTTACATCCTTGATTATTCCTGTTACCCAGTTTTTCTGGGAAAACTGTGGCCTTTCCTAAGATAAAAGAAACCCTTTCCCTAACCCTTTCCTCACACTTGAACATAAAAGAACCCTAACTACATGTAGTATTCAAGTTGTGGTCAAGCCATGGATTGATACAGAAGGATCTTGATGTTCACTGTCCCTTTCCCAAGAACTCCAGAAATGAGGTTTGCAGTTTTAATGACTGCCAAGCATTAAGTCTCACACAATGCAACTACCTATCATAATCCCAAGACCTCCTTCCTGAGTAGCAATGATAAACTCAGGCCCAACATTTCATATACAATGCCAGGATCGATTTTTCCCATATACACTACCTCATGTTTACTTACATTGAATTTTATCTGTCATTTTAATTTCCAAAATGTGAATATGAAGTCTTCCGGCCAGTCTTCTGAAACTGCCTTTCCCCTGTCTGTCCTGAGTAAAATTGTACCACCATCAACCTTCTTGCTACATTACTCACGCTCTTACCAGATCATTTATGAAAGTATTGAGCTGTGCAGGACCCAGTAAAGGTTCCTGTGGAACATCGCTGGATGACCTGCCCCTGATGAGAGAGTTCATAGCTTAGTTTTACTCTCTTTTCTACCTTTTAATCAAGTCTTTGTGCACACATATGCATTTTATCTGTTCATAACTATTCAGTTCCTTCAAATAATTATTTGTTGAGTGAATTTACTGAAATCTCTGAATTTAGAGGTGTCATAAAATACACTTACTGAATCTCCCTGATCCACACATCTGCCAATCCTTTCCAAGAACTCCAGACGTGCATGTAAGCCTGAATTTAATTTTACAAAATGCATTCTGCTCTCTTCAAGTAGACTGTATTTACCTAGGTACCTACTGATTGATAGTTCCTTTATCTTAATTCCCATTAACTTGCCTGTTCAGATTACAGGCCTGTAGTTCCTTGGATTCTCCTGGAACCTGTCGTAAAGTTTGGTGACACATTTGCCACACTCGAGTCCTCAGATACCAAGAAAGACTCAGCCAGAGTGGCAGTGAGAGTTATGCATCATTTTTAGTATTTCAGCAGTTTTCTTTCTTCATTTTGTTTGAGCCTTTTACTGAAAACTCACTTGGTTAGTGCTGATTCTTCTCTAAAATGTGACCCATACTCACTTTAGTTTCAGACAGATCTCTGCTTGTTTGCTTCCCTTTGCCGTGTCCTGGAGAGGGTTCTGGCTGGGGAATGAGCTCTGTTTCTTCAGCTTCTCAGCCCTCTGAGTGTTCCCTTTGTACCCTGATCATCAGTTCTCACTAGATTTTCTAACAGGTGAATTATTACTAATACATCTGAAGGGTGATTTAGTATTCTTTTCCGTTCCTTTAGCCACTCTATTCCTCCAGCTTCCCTGTCACAAGCTTCTGCCCTAAGTGCCATCTCCTCAATGTCCTCTGCAATAGTCTTCATCATCCCCAATCACATTTGAGGTTTTTAAGAGTGTCAGCTACTCCAAGATTTTCTGTGGCATTAAAGAGTCATTACACATCTAATTATCAGATTTTAATTCCTGCCATGCTGTGTGACTTAAATACACAAACTACCCAATGCCTCAATTCCTCTGTCTGAAAGACAAGAATAATAACCAATACCATCCTTTCTGCCCTTCTTTCATCCCAAGAAAAATAAAATCCCTTACTTTTGAAGACTGGGTCTTTTGAAAAAGCCTTATGAAGATTCACAAATTGTGTTAAGTCACTAGAAAGCTCCTGAACAGAAGAGGGAATTTTATTGCCATGTGATTACAACTTACAGTCAAGTGAAATCATCCAAAACACCAGTAATTAATGGTACTCCACTCAAGCCCAGGAAAACACACAGTGTTTTGTGGTCTTTTTGGTTAGTGTTGAGGGGATAGGCTGGGTGTTTATTTTCTTTTATTATTCTGGTTTGTTGGTTTGTTTGAGTTTGGGAATTTGGGTGGGGGGTTTTTTGTTGTTTGTGTGTTTTACATTTTTTATTTTTAACAGCAGTATTGATACCACAAGTGTAAACAATCCATAAATCAAATACGCATTAAAAGATAAAAGAATCCTCTGTATAAAACAAATAGAACACCAGTTACCCAGGTTACAGTACAGTTACAGGCTATTTCGTAACCTGAGTGGAAAATATACATTTGGCCAATTTTCCTGCCTCCAAAGGATTTATTTTACATGCAGAATTGCCCACGTGTAGAACTAAAAGAGCTCAGAGTTCTCCTGAACACCCAGAAGACACTTTTCTGTGAGGGAAGAGCACGTGCGCCTTTGATGCTGTTATCCAAACCACTCCCACAGTCCAAACTCTCAATCTGTTGACGATTGCTTGGTTGAGAGGTGAGATGAGAACAGGATAAATTAGTTGGGAAAAAGTAAGCATACAATAATCCCTCTGCTGAATGAAGTGCAGCTACCTTTGACTGGCTAAAACCAGGGATCCTTTCTCACCTGGCTTGGAAAAGCACAGCCCTCTGATGCTGGCATGGTGAGAAGTTCCCCTCTTATTTTAGTCTACTACAACCGTGGAAACTGGATCACACAGGGTTTGTAACTCCCACATTCGTAGCTAACCCCATGGGTTTATCACATTCTCCAAGCCCCAGATATGACGGTGTGGGATCCTCGTTTGTCATGACTGCCAAAAAAGACTTAGAAAAATTACTTGTGTATACTAATTTCAGAAACCAATAGAAAATAAAATAAATTTAATGTATTAGACTGTTCATATTCTATGTTTAGAAACAAATGTTCTGCTTTGTTTGTTTGTGCATGGGTGTGTGTGGGGTGTCTTTGTTTGAATGTCTGGGCTTGGCCATACCACATTTCCCTGTTGGCAGTAAAACAGCCTATGGATGCAGGAAAGGGCGGTTAGAGAAACCAGTTATCTGTGCTAGTTCTGAAGGGTTTACCAATATTGGGTTCAAAGAAAGAAATCCTTAAAATTAGTAACAAAAGAAAGGAGAGATTAATTTTAAAAAATTTACCCACCTTTCAAGTAATACCATGCTTCTCTGCATCTAGCAAAAAGTACCAAGAAGCACTCTGTTTTACATTTATCTGTTGTTACTTTTATTTGAGTTTCTTCAAAGCATTTTTGACCCTCCTGCCCTCTGTGCACTGACACTTCCTGTCCTTCTAGGAGTCGATACTCAAACGAACAGAATGTTACAAAACTGGTTTATAGCACACAGCAAAATAGTTCCCTTAAAGAGAAGGGAAACTGTTCTACAGGAAGCTAAAGCAAATATTAAATTGCACAAACACTTATTCAAAAGGAGGAAATGCTACCAAAACCTGGCCACACAAACCTAGTACACTGTCCGTGGACAGCAATAAGTGCATCACAGAAGGACACAGAACACAGACAGAGGACCATTTTCTATCTCTTCCCAAAAATCTAGTGCCATTTAAAGGCATTCAGAGATTGGTGGGGTTTTTTCAGGCACTTTAAGATGCATTTAATTGTCTCGTTATCCAAATTGGTTGCACAGTGTCCCACCAGCATTCACATTTGTTGGGACAGTTGTTTAACAATTTCCTAAAGCACAGGAAAGGTCATTCTGGACACTAATAGCTCAGAAACAGCAATGCAAATATTATATCCTGGGAAATGGATTCCCCCTGGAAGCCGACCTGTCACACGTAAAAGTAGAAAAAATTAAATTCTTTCACAACTAACCCCTTCACTCGGAATATTCACAGACACTGAATGTACTGTAGGATCCTATTCTCTTTGCCAAGCCTCTAGTTCTGGTGCTCACAGACATTTAATCAGTGCTGTAGCTGCTGAGAGGCTATCCAGTTATGTCTGGCATTCCAGACTGCTCCTTAAGTAGTAAAGCATTAGTGTACTACTCCTGTGCACGCAAATGAAAGAAGGCTATGAATGCAGGGGCTGGACAAGACATCCTACCAAAAAAAACCCTGCCGGAGTTGATAAAGAGCCTTGAGTTTTAAAGAGAGATTTCAGCATCTACAGCTCCCACACTACCATGTGCCATCTTATGTAGTCATTGTGGAAAAACCATTGGCGTGTGAATTTTTTAAGTGAGCCTTCTAAATAAACACAGAGCTCCCATGGCATAGCTCCGTGCCCCTCCCTGGAAGCGTTCAAGGCCAAGCTGGCCGAGTCCTTCAGCAACCTGGTCTAGTGGAAGGTATCCCTATCTATGGCAGGGGGACTGGAACTAGGTGGTCCTTAAGGCCCCTTCCAATCCAAACGGTTCTACGGCTCCATGAAATGTGTGTGTGGTCAAAATAAAAGCCAGGTTAGATCCTGATGGTCAGACAGGAAGGCAGATTCCCACTCAGAGCACATGACTAGAGCTATGGGTGTGTGCAACCACATGGAATGAAAATGCAAGTGATGAATCCCGATATTTGCGCATGGGCAGAAACGGAACAGAAATTTGGGGTTAGGCAGAAGAGAGTTGGAATTATGGCTTAAATCCTTTTGGGGATTTAAGTGCCACCAAGGTGCTTTAGTGCTTGGACTAAAATTCAAGCACTAAAGAATATTTCTAAGTATGGATAAGCGTATGCATTAGTAAGGGAACAGAAGTTAATGCCCAGTTTCCTTCAAAATGAATTCTGTGTAAAACACTTGGTTAATGTTTTTACATCACCCTAGTAACACGATCAACATTACCATAGAAGCATCTTATATGGAAAGACAGATCACTCTAACCTCATGAAAAGGTAATTCTGCTTCTATGACTCACGGCCATAAATCCACGCTTGTGGAGTGAAATGGACAGACACCAACCATCCTGAGCTCCCAATGATGTCAGGTTAGTTGGCTATTCAGTATATGTAAATTTGGAAAAAAAAACCAACAAAAACAAACCCACAGTACATGTCATAAGTAAATTTATAACCCTCCAAAGTTCAGCGTGTTCTGAGCAATTAACAGAAAATTACTGCCAGAGCTGTGATATATTAGAATAAATAACTCTTTAAAGAGATACAGATGTTAAATGTGTATGTGCCTTGGAGAGTCATGTTAAACATTTAAAAATAACCTCAGTGATTATTGGTGTGTTTAGATTTTATAAGATCTAGGACTGGCAGAGGACTCTGTGGTTCTTGTTCCGTACCACACCACATGCATGAGCTGGATTAAATTTCAGAGGGAGGTCTCTTTTTGTCCCTTCCAGACTTTTACTTAGTAAGAGTGCAGAGAGCTAAATTCAGAAGCAGGGTAGGCATATGCATCTCCAAAAACTGCATGGGTCAAATTTAACAGTGACTAAATATTGGTACAAACTACAAGGCTGGTGTCCAAGAGATGTAAATCATTTACTTCAGTGGTTATTCTTCAGAGTATGTAAGATGGGAATCAACCTAAGATAACAAACTGTTCAGAGATGGGTGCTGAGCAGAGTGACCTGCACAAATTTAACATGTACAGACTTAGCAAATGAGTACAGTATTATCTACCTGATGGCAAAGAGCAACAATATCCATGGCAATAGCAGCCTCAATAACAAGCACTGTGACAGTGGGCTGTAAGTTTTTCCTTTCAAACTATCTATTGTATATATCTCTACCCTCCTCAGCAGGTAAACTACAGTTTGAAGCTGAAAAACAAATTCTCTCTCATCCCAACACTGTCACAAAAACTGTTCTGGCAGAGAAAGATGAAGGCCAAGAGGGAAATAAAACATTTCTTTTGCATTCTGTCTTTCTGGATAAGCAGAACTCGGAAATATTACAGTAAAGGTTAAGAAAAATTAGAAAACTACAGTTTTCCCTCTCTGGCTCTTTTGCAGCCCTAGCTTTATTGGAGCCTCCCCTCCTACTCTGGGCCCCTACCCCCCCACTCAAAACACAAACCACCTGCACATCTATCAACCAATTCTCTTTCCTGCAGCTGCCAAGACTCCCAGCTCAGCCGAGTGTGTAACCAGTTCTTCCAAACTCAGTCACATTTCCCAGTGGTGCTGCCCTCAGCACGTGCTCCACAGGTTCTGCAGGAAGAGGTTCCACGGGTTCTGAGTGCATGGTTACCAGCAATTATTCCAAAAGCACCTAATGTCCAGCCTGTGGTGATATGGATAACTAACAGAAGAGTTTAAGATTTAACAGTTCTCCCCAAAAAATATAGGGTATCTTCCCTCACTTCTTCCTCTTAAGTATCTCCAGAACACTTGTTTGCGTGCTTGCTGAGGGCTGAATTAGCTGCAGTTATTGCATTTTATCACATCTTCCTCTTTTACGAATAATTTACACACAATGAGAAACTCACACCATGATATAAGTCATTGTTAAGCTTGTCTCAGTCTTCATTGTAATAAACACTGCTTAGAAACCACACATAAATTTGTGGCTTTCTTATGCCACCAAACAGCAGATAAATACAAAGTAATGGGCCATTCTTCGAAGTGCTAAAATCCTGTCTGGAAAAAAACAGACATGGTACAAAGGGATGCTTCAATTCCCGGTTTATGAGTGAAGACCAAGGAGTTTGATCAAAAGGTGGTTTTCCCATTTTAAATGGACAGGAAGCCCAGCCCATGAACTTGCTGGGAGATCTAAAGTATTCCACACATTCTCATGTGGTGGAACATTTCATAACGAAGAGTGAAAACTGTTTTGTTTTTAAATAGAAAAAAAAAAAGACCCTTTAAAAAAAGTAATTAGCAAAAGAGCCTGTTTCAAACTTCTGGCACTAAAAACCTATTGCTATTGTTTCAGTAAACTCTAACTGCCACAGAAGTGTTCCCCCTGGACATGGGTGAACAAACCCCTGTAATGTAAGGCTTCACCAGGAGCAAGCAGCCCACTGAGCTCAAGCTCAGCTTCTTAAGCCTTGGAAAAGACAGAAAGCTTCCTGTTACCTCATCTTTCATCAATCTGTTAAGAAACAAACCAAAGCAAAGTTATGCCCTTCGGCCTTTCAAACAAATTCTGGCCAATCCGGGCTTGAATTGGAGCATTTGTGGTTTAGTTCATCACCTAGAAGACGGTCTTATTTTCTTGCTAATATGTGTCAGAACCTTTTTCTCGACTGTAAGTTTTCAGATGGTTACACACAGCTAGAGAGCCCAAATCACAGATTTTGATCAGTAAACGGCTGGTTCATAGAATCATAGAATGGTTTGGGTTGGAAAGAACCTTAAAGACCATCTCGTTCCAAACCCCCTGTCACAGGCAGAGACACTTCCCACTAGACCATGTTGCTCAGAGCTCCATTCAGCCTGGCCTTGAACACTTCCAGGGATGGGATGTCCACATCTTTCCAGGCAACCTGTTCCAGTGCCTCAGCACCCTCACAGTAAAGAACTTCTTTCTAATATCTCATCAAATGCTATCTTCTTTCATGGAATCATAGAATCATCAAGGTTGAAAGAGACCTTCAAGGTCATCCAGTCCACCCAGCACCACCACTGTAACCACTAAACCACATCAACCAGTGCCAGATCTAGACACCTCCCGAACACTTCCAGGCATGGTGACTCCACCACCTCCTTGGGAAACCTATTCCAGTGCCTGACCACCCTAACAGCGAAATTTTTTTCTAACATTTAATCTGAATCTCCCCTTTTTTAAGTTTAAGGCCATTCCCTCTCGTCCTCTCAGTGCAGGTACAACAGAAGGGGCCGATCCCCACCTCAGTACACCCTCCTTTACTGAACACTGTACTCGAGTTTAAAGCCATTGCCCCTTGTCCTATCACTGCCTGCCCCAGTACAACATCCCTCTCCAGCTCTCTTGTAGCCCACCTTTAGGTACTGGAATGTGAGAGCCAGAGCCTTCTCTTCTCCAGGCTGAACAGCCCCAACTGTCTCAGCCTGTCTGCATAGCAGAGGATCCCAGATTTGTCAGGCATAATTTGCCGTTGGTGAAGCCATGCTGGCTGTTGCAAATCACCTTATTTTCCATGTGCTTTAGCACAGCTTCCAGGAGGATCTGCTTCATGATATATACACAGGTCAGACAGACTGGCCTGTAGTCCCTCAGATATTCCCTTTTATAAATTGGAATTATGTTTCCCCTTTTCCAGCCAGTGGGAACTTGACTGAACTGCCACAATTTCTCAAGTATGATGGATAGTGCTTAACCACCTCCTTCAGGATGTGCAGGTGCATCTCATCAGCTCCCGTGGACTTGTGCACCTTCAGGTTCCTTAGATGGTCTTGAACCAGAACTTCTCCTAGAGCAGGCAGTTCCTCATTCTCCCGCAAAACCTGGATTCGTTTTCCGTAAAAAGCTCAGAGGTAGACATTTCTTCCTAAAGTGAGGCAAGAGGATTCTCTTTGACTCTACTCTTGTGAATCTCCAATCACCTAATACAGCAAACCAGAGAACAGTATTTTACCAGAATGAAAAACAAGACAAATGATGGCAAACATCTCCTGCAGAGACATGCCAGAAATACCTACTAGACTGAATGATTCAAGAAACTGAACTTTGGCTCTGGGGTTTATATCCTACAGTCCTGAGCTGGTAAAGATGGGAAATTGTGCCAAAGAGCTATGAGACTATTTAAGGCAGAGGAAAATATATTCATCTGTTTTTTAAATAGGAACAGACATAAATGGCAATGTAATCAGCAGACAGAAATATGAGAGAAAAGTATTAAAAGAGAAAAATTATTTCAGGCCCCCCTCAGAAATTACCATTCCCAGAAGACAATTTGGAGATACTTCCCTGAAATACTCTCACTTCTGATAAATCACAGATCAGAATACACAGTCTGTGGAAGAAGACAGTTTCTTGCCTCTCCTTTGACTTTTTTAAGGAAAACAGTCACCATCCACAGGAATGAAGATAGTGAAAGGAAGAATTAGGGACTGTGGACAATTAAAGAGAGAGAACACAGTGTGGAATCACTTCTTTTCATAGGCAGCATGAGTGATGAAGGTTTCTGCCCCTAGTAAGACAAATTTCATAAATGACACTGATGCCTGATTTCAAGAGATACAGCAAAAGGGAAAATTCGGTTCTCGCAATCTACTCTTCTACTAATCCTCTAACAGGTGGCTTGGTTCTTGTACGTAATTTGGTCACTCAAACCCAGAAATGCCTAGTTCATACAAAGACCTTTTAACTCACATGTATGCATAGCACTTCTGCTGCTCCAACACAAGCTGTGAGCATGCAGTGAGCAGCACAACACTGAGTCACAAAGCTGTGGGTTACTTCATTTCTAGTAAGGATAGTGAGAAATAAGATAGAACCCAAGTGCAGGGTTTCTCTCACAGTCTCCTTCTATGAAATGTGGTATTTCCAGCATGTGTTTCTCAATCAAACCATTGGCAGATCAGCTTGTGTGAACAGCTCAAGGACAGTAACCAGATCCTTGCTGGTTGCATAGTAGGCAGCACCAAGCAGAAGTGAAACAAGCTTTCAAATGCACTTTACTCACAGCAGCCCCATTCCTTCTCCCCCCACTGACTAAAGATAGGACAGCACATTAATGCTTAATATCCAAGTGTAAGTAGCCTTTCCATTTCCTCTTCCATCCTCCAAACAACAAGCACAATTCTTTGAAACGTTACGTGGTTTGCTTCTCAGATGAACTCAGCACTGTGTCAGCAAATGACAAGTACAAGTGCTGGCGCCAAAAAGATGCCGTTATTATGCATGGCTTGTGCAGGACCTTTACATATTTCTGGCACTAAAATGTAAGTCTGTTTTGCATCATCTGGATGTGATTCTAGTATTTTAGCTAATTTGAAACAGCACTGCATGCAGTACGCTGTGCAGAGTTTGGCCCTTTAATGGTAACCAACATTAAGCAGATACTCAGTCTACCCACACCAAGGCTGCTGGAATTTCTATTGGAATGAGGATTATTCTCTTGTAACAGTGCTGGTTTTGGCTGCTTGTGGCAGGCTGGGCAGAATCATCAGAAGCAGATCATTAAAGCTCAACACATTCCCAAAAGTCAGGCTGAACTGGCTGGGCTGGAAGGCGGTTTATACATTTTCTATTTTTATCCAATAATAAAAACTTGGTTACTTTGGCCCAAATCCCACAGCAGGTTTCCTTACAGCAGCTGAGGGATGTGCCAACCTCCCTCGTTGGCAGGGAGACCGTCTGCCTGTAAGTTGGGGTGGGCCAGGTCTTGGCCCAAGCTTTTCCTCAGTGCTTCACCAGGAAGAGACACTTGGATCATAGAATCATGGAATGGCTTGGGCTGGAAGGGACCTAAAAGACTATCTCCTTCCAAACCCCCTGTCATGGGCAGGGACACCTTTCACTAGACCACGTTGCTCAGAGCCCCATCCAACCTGGCCTTGAACACTTCCAGGGGTGGGGCATCCACAGCTTCTCTGGGCAACCTGTTCCACTGCCTCAGCACCCTCACAGTAAAGAACTTCCTCCTAATATCTCATCTAAACCTACTTTCTTTTAGTTGAAGCCATTCCCCCTTGTCCTGTCGCTACATGCTCTTGTAAAAAGTCCCTCTCCATCTTTCTTGCAGTTTCCCTTCAGGTACCAGAAGGCTGCAATTAGGTTACACAGAAGCCCTTTTTGTTCCAGGCTGAACAATCCCAATTCTCTCAGCCTTTCCTCATAGGAGAGGTGCTCCATCTCTCTAATCAGCTTGGTGGCCTCCTCTGGACTCGCTCCAACAGGTCCGTGTCCTCCTTGTGCTGGGGACCCCAGAGTTGGATGCATCACTGCAGGAGGGGGGCAGGTGGAGAAGAGCCGAGGGGCAGAATCCCCTCCCTCGCCCCGCTGCCCTCACTGCTTTGAGTGCAGCCCGGGATCGGTGCCGAGTTCCTCACCGTGGCCCCGAAACGCCCTCCGTGCACCGAAAGCCTTTCGCTTTCTGCTGCCGCGGGGCCGGGCGGGCGCGCCGCCGCCAGGGGACACTGCGGGCACGGCTTGGGGACACTGCGGGCACGGCTTGGGGACGCTGCGGGCACGGCTTGGGGACACTGCGGGACCGCGGCCGAACGCGGGGGGCCGAGGGGCCCGGTCCGGCCCAGCACGGCCCCGGCAGCCCGGGGGAAGGGGCTGCAGCCCCTCCGTCTCACGGGGGAGAGCGGGCGTGGGAGGCGCTGGTGCCGGCCCGCTCGCCTCCTGCCCTGGGACACCACGGCCCGGTCACCCGGCAGCGCTCGGCTGTGCCTCCCCGGGGACTCTGGCCGGGTGTCCGGAGCCTGGTGTGCACATCCTGCCCGGGGAACACCCGTGGGAGCGGTGCGGGAGCGCACGGACACGGGCTGCACGTCCCAGCGTGTGACTTACAGGCATGTCAAACCTGCGCCGCTATGGCACGCACGGGGACTTCCCCTCGTCTCAGCGAGCCCGGATCCAGTAAATGAAAATTCTGACCCTGCTAGTTATCTGGATGGAGAGTCCCTGACGGCAATTTATAGACTGTATATTGTGAGTAACGATCACAGGGATTTTCTGAAAGCTTTCAGGTATTGCCCAGCAAGCTGCCTTAACTAGAGTGGAACATGAAGATGACAGCGGTGACAGGCAGCAAAAAACTCTACGTGCATGGAGCCCATTCCACTGCATGGATAAGATACCAAAACGACTCGTGAGATACCGAGCATGTCCAGTGACAGCTGCACAGCCACTGCTGTATGCACACACTGAACAGAAGCAGTGGACCACAATTACAGACTAACTGCTAACCCCGAGCCAACAGCTTTAACGTGTGTCCTCAGGGCACACACAGAAGGAGTAGCTCAAATCCCCCGAGTGGGATGGCCATCAGAGCAAACACCGACTTTTACAGCACAAGAATTGCTACACATCAATCTTGCCCAAGTCACAAAGCTGAAAATGCTGAACAGTTGTGCAGTTTCCCCACCAGCACTGTTCCAACGTAGCTCTGAATAACAAAAACCTTTATTATTGGCTCTGCTGCTCAGCAAGGCCAAATATCTCATCCTGTCAATTCACCTGCGTTGCTTCCCACACAGAGGTTTTTCATTTATTGCACACTGCATTGTGCCACACACACTTGATCTTGGGTTTATAGGTGCACTCGGGGAGCAAGCATGCACAGTGATTCTGTAAGCAACTCAGAAGAGAGTACATGTAACAAATCTCATCATCTCTTGCTAGTCACTTTAGTACAAGGATTGGGAGGCAGCTCAAGGAATAGTTTCATCATTATTAAACAATAATCTGATCTGCTGATTCTGCTGTAGAACTGGAAACTTCCGGCAAGCAGGAAGCAACAAATTTCTCTAAGGTCATCTTGACAGTAGTGGCCCCTCACAACTAAGCCACATTGTCTTTGAAATGATGACCAAAGGAATATGTAACTGCTTCTTAAAAGCAAGCATGTAAACTCAGTAACACAACGGTTAAATGGGAAAACATTACCCCCAACCATTCTCTCTCATTTGGAAGCAGAATGTATTTCATATCAAGTGCAATTTCTCTTTTTAACAGCTTTATCGTAATGCTTTTAGTATTTTATTTGTACAGCTACTTGCATAATCTGTAGCCAACATTTCATTCACTGCTTTTCAGTCAGTGCTTGGAGTTCCCTTAGAGAGACACATAAATCTCGGACTGCACTGATCACGCCTACTCAGCAAGAATAATGCACACTCAGGGGCTAAAGCACTGTCCCCCAAGGCAGCAAGCTTGATGTAAACTCTGGAAGGATTCCCTAGGCATTGCTTTCCATGTGATTGTTTCAGACCCCACACAATTTTACAGAGGGCAAGTCCTAAAGGAATTTATACTAGCCAATTTGTTTTATTTTGTACATGAATATCCCTGAAAAAATCAGAGAGAACTGAGAAATGGGATATGTAGGGGAAAGTACACATGATTCTGTAAAAACACTTAGTATTCTGAGTGCCTTTCTGGGAAGCTGAACGTCACCTGAGAAAATTGTTAATGTTTTGCAGCTCCCAAGGGAATAGTGTGGAACATATTCCTGCACACCATAGACTCATGTCTCACCTGGGAGCCCTGACTCACTGCTTGGGTACAGTGTTCTGTACATCAGATGCTGTGTGAGACATGATTTTTCCACTGTACATTATGCAACTTCTTCTTTAATAAAAACTGCATGAGGAAACTACAAGAAGCTCTCAGTTCCAAATGAGCTTATTCCATTTTATTGGTGCTGGCAAACCTTTCTGCAGAGTGGCAGATGGGTGGACTGCCTATCCTGCCTGATTCATGGGATTCAAATGCAGTGTGCATATTGTGATCACACTGCTGCAAAGGCTATTTTAGGGTTTTGAAATGCTGAGAACAATTATGAAGGGTAATCTCTAACTGAGTATTATGATAGTGCTGCTTTAGCAAGTATTAAGATAGAGGTGAAAAGGGTTTATCACTAAATGCCTTCACTTGAAGGCATGAATTTCTTCAAAAATAAAGCTGCGTGTGACATCCAGAGGTTCACAGCACACCCAGGAAGATACAATCATAGAAATTACCTCCATGTATGAAATAAAGCAGTCATCATTCTAATCACAGGAAAACTTCCAAATCACTCATGAATTCTTCCAAGGATTTCTCCACCTAGCTTATTCCCAAAGGAAAGTGGAGAAAGAAATGAATTTTTTCAGGTTATTACATCTGAATCACAAAAGCTCCGGAGGAACACAGACCATTAAGAACATAGCTCTGAGTAACCAGCTGGTTCAGCCTGGAGGAGACTGAGGGGAGAGCCCGTTGTGGTCTTCAACATCCTCATGAGGGGAAGTGGAGGGCCAGGCACTGATCTCGTCACTCTCCTGACTAGTGACAGGACTTGAGAAAACATGTCTGGGAAGATTTAAGTTGGATATCAGGAAAAAGTTCTTCAACCGGAAGGTGGTTGGACACTGGCACAGGCTTCCCAGGGAAGTGACCACAGCACCAAGCCTGGCAGAGCTCAAGAAGCCTTTGGACAATGCTCTCAGGCACATGGTGTGATTCTTAGGGTGTCCTGTGCAGGGCCAGCGATTGCACTCAGTGATCCTGATGGGTGCCTTCCAACTCAGGATATTCTGTGATTCTGTGATCTGTGTCAAAGTGGTCAGTTCAGGAGATCAGTGACAGCACCACCACCGCCCATTAGCATCCAAGAGTTCAGCTATTACCAAAGCATGTTAACAAGCCAGCTGAGATATTTATGCAGCTATCAAATGACAGATGATCTGTCCAGTTTATGTATACAAATGCTGGATGCCAAATGAGGGTGAAGGGGTTTGTAACACAATGTGTTCAGTAGCAAGCACGATCTCCTAATTCAAGGCATTCTCCAGCTTTTACTTCTGTCTCTCTGTCATAGCAATCTCTCCTCTTTCAGCTGTGCCATTTCTGTTGTTTGCCAAGTCATTCCAAACAGGATCAGGCAACTGTTGCTCAAAAGAAGTTCTTTTTTCACACAAGATTTCTTTTTAGCCATCTACAGTTCAATGACCGAGTTTATTACACAGCCTATAAACACTGCGCTTCCAACAAAGGGAGAGCAGCAATATGGGAAAAGGGTGGGAGCAAGAGGTTGAAACCTGCTTTAGCTGGTGTTGGCACCTAGAAAACTGTATGTGCACCTACTCTCTCATGCAAAGGATTGAAATTTTAGCCTAGATAGCTTTCAGAGACAACCAAAGCTCATTTTTTCCTCTGGATGGCTGAAGTCTCTGCCCTTTCCCTTTCTCTCTCCCCATTCTGAGTAGGAGCAGAGCATCTTGGTTGAAACCCTGGCAGAAAGGCATTCCCTGATGACAAATACCAGCAGCCTGAGGTGTGGAGAGGAGCAGGTTTCACCCTGGCGCTTCTCACAAGATTAAAACCAAAACTTCTCGCTCTTTGACTCCACCAGCACTAAACCACAAGTAAGCATTGTGTGATGTCTTACCTTAAAGCCTCAGTGGCCTTTCAAAGGAACCAAGACATTTGAGTGAGAATTGAAGTGGGTTAAGCAGAGGTATGTCCCTTTCTGTCAGTTCTGGTAAGCAATGGGCAGAGGAGCAGAGTGACATCCATGCAGTCAAAACTGTGGCTGCTACATTCACCAGAAGCTATTTATCAGCGCTCTTACTCAGCTGGAATGTACCCACATAAACACCCCTACTGAAATCAATTCGTAAACTAGCTGTCATCTACACCCCTTTTAAAACTCCTTTGTACTGCCACGACGGCATCAAGGTGGGGTATAGGGAAAGAAGCAGGCGTGATGTTTTATTTTATTAGTTAAGTTGGTAGGACCACCATTTTGAGAACGGTAAGGCAGATCATCCAAGCACTTAACAACATACACAGCTGTTTGCGATTTTCCGTAAGATTTTGAGAAAATCTAGACTGCAATGTGCAGCTTCACAGCCTGAATGTGGATCTGTGCATGCAAAACTCTCTTGCCCTCACTGGGAGTATCAGCACACAATTAAATTAAAATATTTAAATTTGCTAACTGCAGTGCTGTAACAGTAATGCAGATCTTTTCTTGCAATCTAAGAAAGCCCACTTTCATGCCAAAGACACATTAATTAAACCCGCCTCATACAATTCCCTGAGTGGACTGAAGGTTGACAAGAAGTCTGCTCCACTAAACTCCGGAGAACAGCCCCAGAGAATTAACCCTGGGTTGCTAATTGAATGACATCAGAAAGCAGCCATCAGCCGTGTTCTGCCAATTTCCTAGACGCTGGAGAGCTTTGTCAAGAGTTGCATTAAATGATCTGTCATCAACTGAATATTAATCTCTCAGTATTTTATTACTCAGACCTAAACAGGGCCTTCTGGAGGGCATGAATTATTGGCAATGGGAGGCAGTAATTACGAAGTGAGGTATAGTGTAGAAAACATGACGAGCGAGTTTAAACGGTGTCCGGGGACCATTTAATATCGTGCTGGCAAACACTGCATGCAATAAAACCATTTTAGAGAGAACAGATATAATGCAGGAATCCAGCCTCCAAACAGCAAAAAGGAACCCAAAGCAGAAAATTACATTTTTTTGTTTCTCACATGAAGGCACAACCCTCCAGGCTCTGCTCCTATAACAGAGCAGTAGGTTCTGCCAACACCTTATGGATGTGCCGAGATTCTTGAACGTGCTCCAGGAATGGACACATTTTTTAACACGTAGTAATTTCTATAAATGAGATGCCATATTCTATGGCCTGCCTTTTGGGTGCCATGTGGCTGATGAGAGTCTTGCTGAACTCAGTGGTGAAGGGGATCCAAGCAAAAGCAGAGGTTATTTGAGGAAATTTGCATTATTTGTGCATAACATGGATGTGATTCTGTTGTAGCTGAGAAAATATTTCAGTGCAGTGAAAACGAAATCCCAGTGAGTTATTACAGTTGAAATATCACAACCTGAGCCAAGCATGAACAGACACTGCGTATTCTTCAGGGATGGTAAGGAAAAATAAATCAAAGCACACCCGTACAGGGGATCATCTGTCACAGGCAGGGCATACGGCTGATAAAAAGATAGAAGGTTTTGGAAAGCATCACTGAATTATTAGGAAGCTTCAATCCATGAAACACAGCACCAGCCATTCCAGGTTACATGATACAGCCTGATGTTCCCACAGCCATCATCATTGCATGAGAAAGCACAAGTAAAAGCAGAGGAGTTTTTTTCAGGTGTATCAGGGCATGGAAAGACCAGGAAAGTACTGGAGTATCTCCCTGAATTGCTACTCAGTGCAACAAATCCCCTGCCTTGAAGAACTTGTATTAGTAGGTAAAACGGGCAGATGGTGCTGGGAAGAGATATATTTAACCTTATAAATAACGAACAGAAATGTACCTTGCAAAGCATGATGGACCTAAATGAAGAACATTCGTTCATTAAACAGCAGTTGAAAATGCATAGCATAGGAAAAAAAAAAGTCAGTATTGTTAGGGAAATTGGAATATTCCTAAGCACAAAAAGTAGAGACTCTGCATATTGACTTGGGATAGATTTTTGCTTTCTCACTCACTGGTATTTTCAATTTACATTCAGTAACTGAATCACTGCTCTTGAAATGTTACTCACATAAAACACTGTTTCAGTATAAAACAAGCAGCAGACATGTAATTAAATTTGTATTAAGAAATATTGTTTATTAATAATTAACAAATATGAATTTATTAATGCAACAGTTTAATATCCTTGTGTTATCATTTGTAATAGTATATTTCTCAAGTTTTTGAGAGCAACTCAGGAAAATGACAGCTAAGAGTCTCTGCATATGCATCTGATGTCAGATACTGAGATAAAAGTGAAATTGAAAACACATCATTTTTCTTTTGAATGTATACACCTGGTACTTGAAAAGTAAAATAATTTTATTTTCCCTAATTTAATTTTCCCGAACATTTAAAAATGTATATCTTAGTATCAAAGTAATTCTCTACAAATATGTGTTGTTTCATGAATTTGTAGTTGGACATGTACAGAAAAAAAAAAGATGAAAAACCAATTAGTTAAAACTGTGGGAATAGTTTTTCATGTGAATTAAATACAATATTTTGAGCTTTGCAAAATATCAATCAAGATGATATAAAAAGCTGATAATCTAATAATTTATGGGGAAAATGTTTTGATTACGCAGTCTCTTAACACAATGGTAAAAATACAGGTGTGTTCACATGTGAGTGTCATTCAGCATTTCTCATAAAAAGCCCAACTGCTTATGTAACTTTATATTACAGCCCTCAATCACCCATATTCCATTTATGCTCCTCTACTTGAATTGTGTCCACAGGAAGATCCTGTGCTTGCTGCAGGCTGCTCTGCGTGGGCCGACTTCACGGACTCTTTTGATCTGAAACTCCAGACGGAAGAAGTGTGGAAGTACCAGCAGGACGAAGGTTCAAACACAGGAAGGCTCCCTCAACATTTTATTCGCCTGGAAAACAGGACTTCTCTTCTTATATGAACAATACTTAAGTCGTGGTCAGTAATTTCCTCACCTGTATGATCAAAAAGATTCTTTCATATTTGATTGCTCTTGGCTATTGATCAAGTCCTTAAAGAGAGCTGATGAATCACCTACCCCTAGAAAGGCATGAGCAAGGGTGCATAACCTCTCAGTGCACTGACAGAAGAGGTCCTGAGCCCATACTGGAACTTAGCAAACAAATGGGATGACCAGAATTTACAAGGGACATTTCTAGCTTATGTACTATTGTCATTTACAGTAAGAAAAGAAAGAAAAAAAAAATATTCATCTCTAGAGATTATTTACCTTGCAACCCAATAGTGCACTTGGAAATTACTGTACCCTAAAACAGCTCTGATAAGCAAAGATGAAACTCAAACAGCTAAAAGGGAACTAAAAGAGCTCTTGCTTAGTATCAAATCCTGTTTTAAAACTTTCTGCTCTTAAAGACATCCTGTTTATATATTTAATCAATGAACTGGATGTAAGACAAACAAAAATGGCCTGCAATCTTCTGTGAAATGAATATTTGCAAAGTTGGAGTAACTTGGCTTTTAAAGTAAACAGCTAAACAGCTTGGGAAATTCCCCAAATTCCTGTTAGATTTTGTTTCTGTTCTCTGTGAACAGTGTTCTGATTTTTTTCTGGGAACATACCATGGTTAAATGGTAGGCATTTAGAAAAGAAAACTCCCTTTCTTTTCTGCTCTTTCCTTACATGGATCTAATCAAAGAATTCCATTTGATAAGACACTCTGCCTCTGACAAAACCTTACATCTGACCTCCTATCAAAATGAATTTCTGGATAATGAAATCTCGGGGGATTGCTTCGTTTGTTTGAAGATCTGCTTTCTTTTAAAGTTCAATTGCAAGCCTTCTCCAAAGAGAATAAGGATGCCGGGACAGGAGGAAATATTTGGATCACCAATGCACTCAATTTGTCCCACATGAAATACATGACCTTCATCCCAAAACTAAGTGGGTTGCACACACACACATGCCAACCTACAAAATTGCTCATATACATCATTTCTGCTGGAAGGCTTTCTGATGTCTTTCTTCTGACAGGTAGAAATTTCTTCACATATATAGCTCAAAAGCAAGCACAAATTATACCTTTTTATTCTTCTACTAACACTACTACTTCTCTATGACAGGTCTTTCCCTAACACGATCTTTACTCTGATGTTATTACATAGACAATGATCCCACCACTTCTCAGACTTTGTCTCTGAAGTCTCAAAAAAAAAGGTTCTTCATTCCCCTAACCTTACCAGTAACCCTTCTATGTACCTGCACTAGATTTGGTTCATCTTTCTTTATCATGGTTGAGCAGAAATGTATGCAGTATTTCAGGTGAGGTTTGGCCAGGCTCTCACATAATTACATTGATATTTCTCTCTTTAAGAACACAAATAAAGAAATAACCCCATCACTATGCATCTGAGTACCTATTTGTCTCCCTTTTTGCTCCACTGCACTGGTGCCTCTGCATCTGTTGCTGATATGCTCTTCCTTGTTCATTCCATTGGTGTTTCCAACTCAGGAGTCTCCACCTTGTGACAAATTCTTGTGAATTTTTCTACAAGTGTACACTTTGCATCGTGGTAGGACGCTAGATAATCTCATCTAGGTTCCCTTGTTCCCAACAGGCTGAAGCAGATGATCTTTCAGGGTTCCTTCCAACATGGGCTGTCCCTTGACTCTACGATTCTATGAATAACGGCATTTATATTCTCTTCTGCGAGGTCATGCAGTCTCTTTTGCAGGATATTTCAGTCTTCTTCTGTGGTAATGGTCCCTTTGTATCCAAAGTCTTTACTAAAGATACTGAACAAGAGAGGTCTGTGATCAGTCCTCGAGAACCTCCACTTATAAACAATTTGTTAGCTGATAACTCCCTTTTCAAAAATAACTTCTGCCATTTTCCTTCAGCTAATGCTACAGTTTCAATAGCTAGTTCTATTTTCCAATTCTTGCACAACATCTCCAGCTGAAGCAAATGTATCTTGTATGGCATTGTATCAAATATTTAAGCAGAGTCTTGTTGCTTATTCCTTATTGTCAATTATTTACTTAAGACAGATAATAAATCAGTACTCTCAAGATTTAATTTATAATTGGAAGACAAATTTTAATAATCTGCTTATCCCAAGAGAGGCTACTTATAACCCTTGCTTAGAATTTCAAGAGCTTTGATATCTTAATAATTTAGAATAATGAAAACATGACAACAAGCTCATTATGAGACAGCTAAAGGAGAAAGTTCTTCCACCTGACTGGAGACATCTATCCACACTGTGTTCTGAGGGGAATGGTCTGGGGTAGGTTTAACTGGACTGCACCCGGATGGGTGTAGCAAGCTCTACCAGCAGTCTGTAGAACTTACTACACACATACAATAAAAGCTCTCCTACTGCAGACTTAAAGCAAACACACATTTACAGATGTCATTTTCTCTTTCGCTACATGAAGAAGCTGCTTCAGGATGAGATAAGGTGTGACACTGAAGCATGGTAGCCATTCGGTACCAACTCCACGAATGAATGTTTTCATTCTGCACCAAGACCTTCGTGGTTTAGCTTTTCCACTTCTAAAGAGAACAGTAATGATTCCCTTACAGCAGACCAAACTCATAATTAGCAGGAAACAGATTTTTTGCAAAAGCTATGTCAGCTATTTTCACAATACACTTGAAGTCACGATTTCAAAATTCTGCAGTGAGAAAAAATTCCTACTCTGTCATTACAGTTTTTTTCTCTAGAAGCTATGTAGGAAAAGAATACCTGAATGAACGCCAGAAACGGAGCATGCAATCCCAGGGATGATTGTTACCATGGTTTCTTCAGTAAGATTTACCCACTTCCAGTGAGCTTGTAGCTGTTCCTGAGTTAAATATTACCCAAGTGAGTAAGCAAAGTGCTGCATGTCCTCTGAGGCAGCTGTAGGACTGTTTCAGCTTCCAGTGAATCAGTGTAAATCCCACATTTCTGCAAAGAAAGAATCCAAATTCTTTCACTCCCTTATGGATGTGTGCCCACACCACATGCTGTATGTACACGTAAGATGTTTCTCCAGTGACCACTTGACAGTAACCCAGGGTTTACAAACAGAAAATGCCTACCCTCCTATAAAGAGAATGACATTTAGCCTTTGTGACAGTAAATAAACCCACCACTTCTCCTGCTTATCAGACATGCTTCCTTCCTGTAACAGGAATTATATCACTGCATTGATGGGAAGAAGAGAAAAGGGATTTTTTTTAATGGTTGTTTTATCTATCACTTTCACTGAGACAGAAATTCTAGACTGATTCACAGATGGAAACCCCAAATGCCATGCAGCAAAGCGTTCATCTATGGACAGGAAACAGTATGGGTTTGATAGGCTACAGTAAAGGTTATGCCACTTTTAAGTACATTTTAAAAGACTGCACAGACACCTTCCTTAACCCTTGAGTGACAAAACAAGGCACACATCAAAGCCTTTAATCATATATAGGGCATACCAGTGAAGTGCAATTTCTGTATGGCCCTGCAGATTAGCCTTGATCCTCTAATACTGATTCCACTGAGTGATGCTGTCACCAAGCTGTGTAGAAACAGAAGGAAACAGGAAGAAGAAAAAAAAGTGGCATTTGAAATAATGAGAATACAAAGGCTGGTGCAAGCAGCAAATGCAGATGAGATCAACAGGCATTACAAAAGGAGCACTAAATTACAATAACTGGTACCAGGGCAAAGAACAGAAAGTCTGTAGAATAGGCTGGTTTAAATTTGTTTCTTAAAAGATATACTTTTAGCAAGACACTGGATGAGTACATGAAGACACTTATAAATGTTCACAGACATGAATGTAAAATATCAGTGGGAAAGAGCAAGACGTTCTAATAAGCTCTCTTGAGGTGTAACAATTGATCTCTGTTACACGAGCAGTTCTGGGAATCTTGACTTTGTATTTCTGTTGATTTTTTTAGCTTTGGAGGCTAAAATTAACTTTTAAAAATATACTAATTTTAAATCTGACCCAACAAAACCCGAAAGGAATTAATAGATAAATAGCTGAACTGAACCCAGTCTGTTCCTGGAATGAGTACTTCTGTCTGTGAGTAAGTATGCAGTAAGCACTTTGCTTCTGCATTAGACTCATAGAAAATGCAAAAAAAGAAATCCACATTAGCTGAATCTAGACAAACTATAATCTTCATTGTGAACCTAAGGGGCAAAATCCAGCTTTGTTAGCAACCCTCGTCTACATGACACATCCACAAATAAGGCTGCAACTTACAGTGTGCCTCACATGAACCATAATCTAATACAGAAAAGATCTTCCCTATATACCTGCATCTGAAAATCATGTGGATGTAATACAGACCACATTTTTGTGGGGAACGAGTCAAACCAACTAGAAGCTTTCTGAAGCTAGAGTACATCAAGTGGGATTTTAGCCATATATAGATGTGAAACCTCTTTTGTGATGGTGTAACACTGCTGCAAAAGGAGAGGTTTGGATCTGAAAAAGGATTTTTTGTTGCTTCCTTAACAAATGGGCTTTTTCCTTTCTGTTCTCCTTTCTGGTTCCCTATTCATGTAAAAATTATCCCAGGCTCCAGAACATAACTTTCTGTTTTGAAGGTTCCTGTAAATCAATATCCTTACGAACAGCTCCTGCAAAAAGCGTAATCGCTGCGTGTGTAGCGATACGTAAGCCTGTGCTTTAACAGTTCACTGTCCTTGTCGACCCCTGATTCAGCCATGACGTTAATTCTACAAACATATCAGAATGTTGGACTTACTCGGCTTGGGATACTAACTTTGCTCACTTCTTTTACTTGAGACTCCCAGCTGCCTTTGAACATTACTCACACAATATACGGATTGGTGAGGAGCCTTAGATTATCTATCAAATAGAAGAATGATGCAAAAGGCCCTTTGGAAATATTCCTGGGAAAAAAGTGACGCAAGAGATAGAGGAAGAAGCAACCCATGCCCTACTATTACTAATGGACATGATGCACAGGCTGGAGCTACATCCTGCAGTTGTGGGAAAAAATGGGGACAGTGAAGGTTCCCACAGGGCTCCCAGCCCTTCCAAGGAACAGCAACACGTCCTTGGACTTAGGCTGGTGTCTCCATCACACAACATTGCTGAGAATTCCGCTGTCTTCCCCTGTGCACTCTGCATAGACGTTACACAATAAATCAATAAACTCCAAAGCAGAAACCACGGACTAAAACTCTCACTGCAGAACAAGAACAGCACTTGCTGATGGGGAGTGTACCACAGAATTTAGATACGACACCAAGTGATAAGCTGGAGTCAGTTTCTAGACAGATGCTTAGAAGAATAAATGTGTAAGGAGGAGCATTTTACACAGGGAACTGTATCTCTACTTCTAGAAGAGAGCAGCTGTGGAACAAAATTCTTTAGAAGGATTCTGCTGGGATGGACTGTCTTGGACTAGATGGGTGATCTTTCCTGCCTTTTTTGATGGTCCACAGGACTCCACATGCAAGACCAGCCTTTGAACAGCCCTGACCTTAATTAGATACTTTCCAGTCAGCTACACATATCTAGTTTTGAGATATGAAACATTCCCTCTCTCCCTTCATCCTAAACTATGACAGATTCTCCCAGAGTGAATGTTCCACCATGCTACCCCTCCTCCATTACATCTCTACTCTGCCCAAATTATACAGTGACATCCAGTGCCTGAGGGAATGTGGGTGTGTGGATGAATATACGTAAGATAGCTTCCTTTCTTAAGGGTGCCACACAGAATAGTACCAAGGACATTATCCAAAATGGGTATCTTGAACTGCACTGAGACTTTTGTTTTCCCAGGCAGGGACTGCGGCAGATTCTCTTTGTGGGATGACTCAGTTCTTGGGGGATCATAAGGAACTCTGAAGACAGCATTTAGGCTGCAGATGCAAATTCTGGAAATTCTCAGAGGGAACAACCTAACAAATAATTTAAAGAAGCCAACAGCTCATCTGGAGTTTCTAGCCTAAGACAATGGCATGAGAGGGCCCTTTAGAAGGCAGAGTTGACTACATGGTTTCCCCAGTTCTACTTTGGCTGCACCATTCTACTAAAGAAGTTAAAAAAAAGTTTTTAAAAAATTAAAATTCAGACATTTCAGATCATATTCTGACAATAAATATTGTGATCCTGGTGAGGAGAGAAAGGAGTCCCATGAGTTTAACTGAAAAAAAATCCAAATGCTGAAGTGAGAGAGTTGGCAATGAGGTGGAGATTTTTATTATCCAAAGGTGCTCTTTGACTGGAAATACTGTGAGAAAAAGACTCTTTGCTGGATCCCAAGCTACAGTATCCACATTTATAGAGGCTGACACTACTAGGAATCTTCAGAGAAAGTAAACACATTTTTCTGTGTATTTCTCAGTAACACTGCAATCATACTCCCTTCTTGTAACAAAAAAAGTTAAAGAAAACAGAATGTTTTTCTTTCAAGCAATTGTCAAACACCTTCAGTGTGGACATAGAACAAAATGCTTAGCAGAACTCAGTCCACAGACATAATCTTCGAGAGGCAATAAGCAAGATGAGGGAAGGATGAAGATACTTGTTCATTTCCAGTGGAGATATTTGTTCATTTCCAGTGGGTGCATTAAAAGAGTAAATTTTAAAATCTGCTTTTTAAAACAATGTGTAAAACCATCTAACTCTGTTTGCTTTTCTTCCACACAGAGCAGACAATCATCATCAGAAACTGACCAAGCCATATTTTAAGATATAAAACACTCCAGGGACTAATGACAGCAGGGCTGATGATTTTGAATATTAAAGACTAAGAAAACTCTTTTGTTACACACATATCAAAAGAGGAACCAATGAAGAGGCGATAAGTAAATAACAGAACAACTGATGGGAAGATTAGCATTAGACTTTGGCACTGACCAGCAAATAAAAAGCAGAGATGCTATAAAGACATTGATTATTGAAGAAGGTGGAGAACATTATAAAGACGAGACATTGCTTTTTATTAACCAAACCTGTTTAGAGAGATAAAACCCAGCAGCCAGATCATGACAGACATGGGTAACAAGTGACAAAGGGTTACTGGCAGTGAACATGTGGGAGGAAGGCATCCCAGTCCAAGGTCGGTACTTTTCCCTGTCTACATTCCATTGCTCCATAGTGGGCTGCACAGCACTTCGACATTTCCAAAGGCAAAACCATGGCTTGAAGAGTCTACCAAGTAAGAAGCTGCTGTTCAAATTATCTTTTTTTTCCATACTGGTGTTTTCCTGAGATTCAGAAGACTAACAGTTCAACGCAGAGAAGAGCTGAGTGGTCAAGTCCAGCCCTCTTCGATGGAAGATCTGTACCCTAAGTAGGCAGTTCTTCAAACCTCTTGTAAATGGCACTTTCACACATCACAGTTAGAGGTGATTGAGGAGAGCACTCATCTTGGTAGGCAGCTGGTGAGAGCATCAGGCCTTGGTATGGTCACAAAGTTCATGGTGCAGTGCAATAATGGACAGATCTTTTCATGATCCTTCAACACTTCACTCAAGTGTTTCATTTCATCTGTTAGCTTTCCGATTTCTCTTTTCAGGGAGGTATTTTCTTGCTCAAGAGACTCATATTCCTGGAAGGAGGGGAAAGAAAAAAAAAACAACTTACAGTCAAAACATTCCTTTCAGTGCTTCCACCTTGAGTACATTCACATAACCGTAGGAAAACAGTGTGGTTTCTTACTACAACTTACAAAGTGCTGAGGAAAGACAGACGCAGCCTGGGTGCTGGAACAGGGCAAGTCCTTTACGACCTATGTCCCGACCACACTGCGATTCCTTTCATGGCCCTGAAGACCAGGAGGTGCCGCTGGCCCTCCGGAGTCTCCCAGGAGCCCAGGGCTGCAGGCATGGATAGCTGTGTCCCCATGGTGGCCTCTTCCACCCTGGGCTGCCTCTGCTGGGAAGGGACAAAATGGACTCTGCACTGTGAGATCAGAGAAAATGAAACCACTGACTGCCGAGAGGTGCTGGGAAAACCCGGTGCCTGGCACTGCTGGTGAGAGAAGGGCAGCCCCTGCCCCAGGGCAGTGCAGGGAAAAGCCATTTATCCAGGTTAGCACAACGTGGCCAGTGCTCTCCTCCAGGCCTGCCAGAGCTTGTAGCCACCTGCTCAGAAGCCCAAGAACTCAGGAGGTGGGAAGCACCGTGCCAGCTTGATGCCAGACTCATTTTGTCACCAGAAGGCCAGACTGTTGCCTTGGTTATCCCTGACCTGGCTGCTTTTGAGCTAAGGCTTCTCTGGCAATAAATAAGCTGCTGTTAACTGCAGGGGAGTTATGAGTTGCTCTGCAGCATCCACGGGATGGATGCAAGACTCCCGTGTCACATTTTTTGATAACTGTGTGTCTCAAGTGTCCCTGCTTCTAACCCTTCTCATCCCAAAGAGTAGAGAGCTAGAGGCTCAGAGCCAGCCCACTGAAAATCTGCAGATGTCTTGCTGCTGGCCCAAGGCTCAACATCCACCCACTCAATCTCACCTCCCTGGGAAAGCTTCAGAGCAAACTTCAAAGCCTACACGTGCCTTAAAAGGCAGCAGGGAGAGTCTCTCATGCAATGTTCTTCTGGGCAGGCTGGCACTGCCTCTGTTCCCCTTCGCTGCAGAACTTTGGGCTCCTTGCCCTCCCTCACACTCTTCCGCCACCTCTCACAGAGTAAAACAGGCACAGTCCTCCTAACACAGTATTGGAGCCAGACTCCAGCCAAGCTGTCTGACCCTGATTGTCGTTCTGCTCATCTCTTGTTGCCCCAAACCCCATGGTCTTGGGTTTTGGAACAAGTGTTACTGTCCCATTGCTCTGTCCCATTTTCAGGGGTGAGGCTCTCACATTGTTCTTGCTAGGAACTAATGTCTATTCAACCAGATCTGCCTACACCGGGCAAAACCTGTGTGCCTCAGAATGAAGATTCCCAGCACGAGGAAGATCCTCACATTCAGGAGGAACATCAGAGAGGCTGCAGGATGGCACAGGGCCCAAAAATGATTCCACAAGAGCCACGGGTTACCCCTTTTCAGAAGCACCCTGCACCTGGCTTTCTCAGGCGCTGACTCAGAGAAGATCTGGGAAAAACCAAGCCCAAAACTCCCCACGTTGTCCCTCTTAGTCTCTGCTAACTGTTGGCAGATCCTTCCCCAGTGAGAAACAAAAAAGCCTGTGATGAACCTTCAGAGCTGAACAACTGACTCAGCCACAATGGCAGCAGCAAAACTGACACTTACCCCAAAGCTGACTCCTGGCTACAAGAGCACTGTCGTGTGAGGTAACATCCAAAACCAGAGAAAAGGGATCCCTGTCCTCCAGTGTTTGCACTGGGGACACAAGAAAACTGCACCACATCGTGATATTAAGAGCTTCTGGAAGAATCAGTCACTTTCATTTTATTTGCTTTTAAACACCCACTGCTACTTATCAAAGCATACAAGTGTGACAGCTAACCAAGCCAAGCTCTCACGCTTGCAGGTTCTCAAGTTCCTAAGAAGCTTTTTCAACTGGGTATGTCTGGGGACCCCGTTGCTGAGTGGCAGTGCTGACACCACAGCTTTAGAACTGATTTAAGCCAGCATTGCCACTGCATGGTCCCCTCCTCCTCCATCACCTTCTACCTTGTAAGATAGCAATAATTCATCCACTGCCATAGCAAACATGACAAGCTTAACACTAACACGGAAGAAAATGGTTCTGGTTTAGCACAAAGGAGCCCTGTGATCCCATTCTTTGGGTGGTCACAGGAAGAGCAAAAGAGGGAGGATAAGGCAAGGGCTGGACCATGTCTCTCTCTCTTCCTGGCAGTGTCACTGAAGGCAGAGCTGCACTGTCCAACAGCAGCATCAGTGTCTGGGAGTTCCCGACCAGGCATCCCACAGCATGCCTCTTCCTCTGCCTCACACCCCCAGCTCTCTGAGAGGGATTAGTGTGAAGACAGGCCCATGCCTACTCAAGAATTCCTGCTAATTGTAAAGTCCCGCGCTTGGTACCAAAGTCGTGCCTGCAAAACACCAAGTACCCATTCACCTCATGAAGTTTATCTGCCTTCTGAGTTTGCTTCTTCCGGCTCCTCTGGGCAGCAACTCGATTTTTTTCTCTCCTCCTTACTTTCCTGTCATCTTCTTCATGACTCTGGAAGACATCAGCCAGAAACACTTCGCTAAGTTTGCAAGGTGCACACAGAGATGCCCGAAGTCGGGTGTGTAACTTTCTGAGAACGAACACTTCCAATTTCACAGCGCTGATCCCCGGCCTCACAGAGACCGCACGGTCCCTGCAAAGGGCAGCGCATCCCTCTGCCCCACCGCACAGGCGCACCCGAGTCGGAGGGGTGGATGCCGGCAGGCTGCCCGGGGGATGCCGTAGAGCCCCGCGGGCAGTGGCACTGCCGCTGATGGGTACCCGCGGCGGGGACCGGCGCTCCCGCTCTGCCCGGCAGGCAGCACTTTACACCTGCCTCGCCGACAGCGGCCGACGGGGCGGAGGTGCGAGCATCGGGAAGGAAAGCCCTGCGCCCTTCCCGGCTGCCTGCGGCTGGGGAAAAGCAGCTTTCCGCGCACCGCCGGCGGCTCGTCCGCTCTCCCACCTGGAAGAGCCGGCACGGCGGCCGCCTCCCGGGAAAAGAAGGGCCGATGCCCAGGGGCAGCGGGCCCGCCCGACGCGGCGCTGCCCGGCGTGACTCAGCCCCAAGTGCCCGCCCGCAGCGCCGACCCCCGCCCGGTCCCTACCTGCTGGCCGCCCTCGGCC
>VZTD01003019.1:1602847-1616247 GCA_013397725.1 Rhagologus leucostigma
GCGCCCGGCATCGGCAGCCCGGGACCACCCGGCCGCCCCGTCCCGCACCGCTTCCCCGCGGTGCCCGCCCCCCAGGACCGCCGGCTCTAGTCAGCCGCCGGGAGCCGGGGGAAAGCCCGGGTCACGGCGCTGCCGGGCAGGAGCTGCCTGAAAATCCCCCCGGAGAGCCCCAGCCCCGGGGGCCGGCTGGGCTCGACGCCCCTCCGGGAGGCCCGACTCGCTCTTTCGCCTGCAGAAATAAACTCCCCGAGGTTTCGCTCCTGCCCAGGCTGTCCCCGGGAGATAGCCGTGCACCCGTGTCTCCCGCCGCTCACCTCCGGCCGCTCCTGCCCGCCGCGCTCCTGCGACATCGGCTCTCTGAAGCGGCGGCAGCTCCACATAGGGGACAGGCAACTCAGCCCGGGGTCATGGGTGTGAGGACACGGCATCCGTGCTGGGATAAAGCGATTTTCACTTTCGCTACTCACCCTGTTCCTTTAAATAACAAGGAAATGCGACAGACTTCTTGTAAAGCCAAAGCCAGACAAGGACTGCTGGAAACAGTTGCTGCAGACAAAAATCTTTCTGTTCCACTATTCTGTCGACAGTATTTTAACAGACTGAACACTGTTTCTTTTACCTCTCGGAACACCTTCCTTGCATTTTAATTGCACAGTTACTTTGGCCTTATGCTCTGAAAGGGGGTCTTTGCACCGACAGCTACTTCAACATCCTTGCTCTGCTGCAGAAGGGTTTGTATCACAGAGACGAACACATGACCATGCGAGGAGGGTACGTGCCCCCAAACTGCAGGGCAGTCAGTCATAAAGCCCCAGGTACCTCAATAAATCAGATACTTCCCTATTTTTCTGGTTTCCTCAGCAGCTTGAGTCATCCAGTTAAGATGAAGTTAAAGAGTTGGCAAACTAAGTAAATATAGACTATCCTTCCAGGAAGATCTGGTTAACAGCCCATGCTAAAGGTGACGGAACCATGCGCCCCGGGAGTCCAAGAGTCAAACTGAAGTGTGTGCTCTGCCACAGGTTTCCTGGTAGGCTCTGGGACCATGACTAAAAGACCTCAGCATGACTTCCTTGGTTTGAAGCGCTTCTTCCCAGCTGTTCCACCTCGAAGCAGCTTGTGTCTCCACCCTCCAGGCTATCCATGCATTTATTTGCTTTTGCACTTTTCAGAGAGCTTCTCCAACCCTGGAGGATCAAGTCCCTGTGAGTCTTCCTACCCTAACAGCCATGGGGACCACAACTGGGATGCACACCCTTGCCAATACACCGTGACCTAATGTGCATCCCCAGACTGTGCTGGGTCTCCCAAGCATCTTACAGGGCATTCCCTGGTTTCGTTAAGAGCTTCCTTCTCCCTTTGTCATCTAATGTGCCAAGAGCAGGACGTTCACCAAGGGCTGCTCATGGAGGCAGCAGAAGGTGTGGGTTCAGTGCCACTCTCCAGCTGAGGGGATCCAAACCAGCATCTCCTGGGAAGCAGCCCTGGCTACCAGGCAGAGAGTTACTAGAGGGTGAATTGCTCTCAACTGCTCCTTTGAAACAGCCTAATCTTGCATTGACTACACCTCACCCAGTTAAAGGAAAGCAGTAGTCGTGTGTGCACGAGCAGGGACTTAGTTGGGACAGGTGCTTAAAAAGAGAGCACTGGGCTCTTGCTGCCTTTGTAGCTTAAGCCCGGTTGAAATAAACAGGACTAGAAGCCAGTATTTTCACAAGCTCAGTGAACAGGTATGCTCCCTTGCAATAAACCCTATGAACCACGTGGACAAAACACCTCAACAGCCCTCCAGAGTGATCTGTGGGAAAGAAAGTCCCCTTCCGCAGAGGGACTTTGAACTCCATGTGCCAGGAACAATGTTGCTGCAAATGGCACCTGCACAAGCTACCTGACAGCACCAAATCACGAGCCGCTCACCAAGAATTTATTAGTCCTGAATAAATATCTACTTCACTGCATAATTCCCAGAGGCTGCAGAATAAAGTTTCCAGGATAACACAAGCATGGGACAAGCCAAGGGACAGTCTCGGTGAGTCTGAATAGCCTGTTCTTGTTCACAACAAATGACAAAGGAAATGACAAGTCAAAATTTGCTTGTGGGAACAAGTTTCTACTGAGTATTAAAGCTATCTCTGGTACATCTGTAGAAATGCCTACACAGTAATTCCAGGTAGCGCAGCAGTAAAGGCAGAGCATTTCTGTGCAGGAGAGAAAACCAGCCCAGAAAGCAGCCCAGTCAGCTGAGCTTACATTTTATAATGGCAGTTTATCAGTGATTTTTGTCTGCACTGAAGCAGCCTACACACATGCAGACTGGAGTCTCCCATCACAGCTTAGCACAGCACGGCTCTTCTGCAGAATGGCACGTGTCAGAACTGGGCCTCAGAGCGCCCAGGCTTCCAAACAGATGTCAGGGTCCATGTGAAGATTTCCGGAAGAGGAGCTTCCCTTTTGGCAGTTTGTAATCCCCTTTGTTCAGAAAGTACACACAGCAAAAGAGTGCGTGGATGCTGCTCCAGTTTGCAAATTTTTCTTGGCTGGGGATGGCCCAGCCTCACAAGCAATAAGCACAGTACACACCAACAAACAGCAAGATGTTCCGTCTCACCCCCGAAAGCCAAGAAATTCAAACTCAGAACGAACCCAAGCATCCAGCACTGTTGAGCTGTCTTACAAAATTCAAAGGCTATATAAAGAAAAACTACCAGACATTTCTTGATGCAATAGCAATTCGCCCCAAGTTAAAAATAAGACGTTTGGCTGTTGTGACATTTCAGTAGAAGCCTGATTAGACATGTCTTGCACAACACTGCCAAATCCTATGAAAAGTTAACTGAAGGACAAAAGGCTACTGGAATGGGGGAAAATGAAGTGTTTTATGTATTTCTGCCAATGGGAAGAACAGTTAGTTGCAGGTATCAGTGGCTGTACAATTTTTTAATAACCATTTTAAAAACTGCTGAACATTCCAGTGTTGAGTTTAGCTCATCACAGAAGTTGCATTTAAAGGGAGGTTCTCTGACACCTTCCAGTGCTGCTTGGCTTAAAGTAGCCATCAAAGACTTTTAAATTCCTAGTTTATATGCTGCACTTGGAATCCTGATTGCTTTATCTTTTTCTTTACACAATCTATTTGGCCAGCACTTCCAGATGCATTTTTCTTTTTCCACCCAGTTGCAGTTGAAAGAAGGGCCATGAAACAAAGACCGACTGCTCTAACTCAGGGCATCCATTCCCACTTATTTGAAATCCTGTGCAGGCCAACTATCCCTCAGTCTCTACATAGAAACATGCACTGTAGTGTGAATGTATTAATTTACTTATTAAGTCTTAATCACAGTGCTTGCCCTTCTTATTTCTTATGGCATTTGTCCTACCCCAGCCATTTTTGATGGGACTTCTTCAAAGAGATCCACCTATTCCTAGCTGTTTTCTGTACTTACCTATCATTTGCAGAGAAGAGCAGATAATCTTCCTATTAACAGAGGAAATGGCCAAATACTGTAATAGTTGCCATGCAAAGTCTTGCAGGGCTCACCTTAGCCTAGCAACACCCAGGATCTCTGTGAAGAAAGCTGTAGCGGGGATTTTCAATGTGCACCAAGCACAGGCACTCAAAATAGCAAGCGGCTGTGTGAGAAGCCGTCTCAGCCACACGTTCCACAGCTCTGCAGCTCCAGTCCCTCTCACATCCTGTCCTCTCCTACACGAGAAGCTTTGTAGCCCCAAGATTAATAACAGTTGTGAGTTCAAAGGCAGTAAATGGAACTACTTCAGTTACTCAAGCCAGAATTTAACACAGATGTCTTCTGAAGTATGCTCACTGCTCAGCCACCATCTATTCCAGGATTAGAACTGACAATATTATCTGAAGCTTTGATCTTCCTTAATCAATTTAATTTACTTCATATAAAAACACACATTTGTATATACAGAGACAGGAGAAATATTTACATATGATTACATATACAAAGTCTCAGTACAGATGCTCACTTTTACAAAATAAATGATGCTAAAATCTGTTTTCTTGAGAATTTTCAGTCTCAGATATTAGGTTGGACCTGTCTTCTTAGCACCAAACATGTCATTAATAAAGCTTCTAAAACCTCCCTCCACTGACTGTGTAAGAAATACACTACATACTAGACATGAGTATTTACTGCAGGCACATGCAACCATAAACTACAAAAGGTTATAAATGGTTAAGGCACAATGCTCAGTTTAGTACTATTGTGCAATCCTCTAGGTACTAATGAGTAAAGAAAACAAAAGTAAGCTAGCTCAAGTGAATACCATTTACTGGTAGCCTGTACTGATCTTTAAAGTTTAGTCAAACAACACAAATGCAAACATAACCCAGGTCAAGATCCTGTCATGTGTAGAAATACTGTCCAGGAAAACCCCAGGCTGCATAATTGGATTACATGAAACGAAATATTGGACCCTAAGATGTTGATGGTTGAATTCCTGCTCAGAAGAGCACACTGCAAGTAAATACATACAATTACTAAAAATCCAAGTTTCAACAAACATGACTATAAATAAGCCTAGATGACCTACATTCAGGAAAGGTAGAATAGCAGGGACCATTGTCACATCTGCACACGGAGTTTCTTAAACCTCCACCATTGCATCAAATCTGGTGATTTCAATATGCTGCAGTGTCAATTAATTCATTAAAATAAAAGCCACCTGCCTCAGTAATTAATGAAAGTACATTAGGAGAACTAGACATTCTCCAACCTCTTCAGAGACATGCTGAATGTAAATGAGCAGTTAGTGGTTTCCTAAAAGACTGCTCACATACATAAAGCATGCATCTGAACTATGAGAAGCACAAGGACTCAAGCTAAAAACTGCAATATAAGAGCAAAAAATGAGTTACATGGCAAATACACTTGCTGGATATTGGATGCTACTGGCATGTGTAGGCTTTCATATACCATCAGCACGACAGTAAAAGCAGAAGTATTTAAAAGGATCAAAGAATAATTAAGGAAGCTCCCGTGTATAGCACTGAGGGGAGGTGAGTTCTAAGAAAAAAGATGGAACACACAGAACTGAAGTACAATTGAGATTCCAATGTGAAAACACAAAATGAGAAATTCATGCGCTGAGAGTGATCTTCCTCCGCCGCAGTGGGTAGCGCCTTCTCTCGGGAGAATCTGCAGCTTTTCTTCTTTTTAGCAAAACATACGGATTTTCACTGGAAACAGTTTCTGTTGGTGTGACTTCTCCCGGTGGTACTAAATTCTGGACATTGTTTTCCTCCTTCGCCTTGCAACCAGAAAAGACTTCTTGCCTCAGCTTGCAGAGTTCCAAGGTTGGTTGCCAAGTTAATGCTAGGGAAAAACCTTCTGCTTTTTCGATTAGTGCTGGAATAGACTGCAAAAACAAACCCAAGTATCTCAAGTTACGTGGGAAAAGCAATGGTTACAAGGCATGCAATATGCTAATCAGATCCTGAGAGGCACAAAAGCTTCAGTGTCTGCAGAGATGTTGCTCAGGATGGCAGGTGAGTGTTGGGAACGCAGAGCTACCACCCCAGTAGTGAGGTGTCTGCACTCAGAAGCCATGCAAAGAGTATGCCAAGTTGAAGTGTTCCCTCATGACATCTCTAAGCTGAGGAAGTATCACAGGAACACCACAGCTGAAGCCTAAGCAGGTACCGAAGTAATAAATGTCATGCTCCAGATGAAGTCGTACAGGTCTTCAAAAGATGTTCTATTTTTCAGATGCTGCAGGTTCCAAGATTTCAGTAAAAGTATTTCCTACAGCCACAGGGTAATCTTCCTTACTACCATGTGAGCGGGAATGCTTTACAAACACAATGCTTTACCTGCTTCGAAAGTATACACACAGGCTTTTTTTCTGCCAAACTATAAGGACGATGAGTTAAAACTCTTGTTTTGTGACATATTACCAGATCAAGAAGATAAAAACATATTCTCTTGAAGCACAGAGGTCTCACCTGTATTGCTTCGCTGATCTGTTTGGATGCCACTTCTGTCGCCTGCTTCAGATCTGCGATGTAAGCGTCTACACACAAACACAGAGCCCAAATCAACTTCTGAAACATAACTCCCCCATTACTGACTATCAGAAATCAGAAAGAAAACCAGTAAAGTCCCCGTATCAAACCTAAACCTGCGGCACATCCCTTTCATTGTAACACTGAGGATGACAGCTGGCATGGTTTATCTTACTAGTATTATTCTTTATCACTCAAATTGCAGTAGAGGGTAGCAGTCTCAACTATAGAAAGCCCCAAAGTTCTTACCTAGAAAACACAAAGCCAGTATTTGACATAAAAGAACAGTTGTAAAGAAATAATTATACAAAAATATTTGTTTTCAAAACTTTTAAGCTTATATTACATTTGATGAAAACCACAGAGAAGACAGAGAATAAACACCACTGTGGAGAATACGAGATGAGGAAAAACCATTTTAAGGAGGGCAAATAAATCATCCTATGTCTCCAACAAGTTAGCATTTACAATAAAGGCTACTTTTTTTTTCTTCTGGCTTAATTTACCAAGCATTAACACCAAAAAGAACCAAGCATAAGTAACATGAACTGCATTAATTCTGCTGTGCAAATAAGGAAAGAAAAAACCCCAGCTTTCAGGAACACTGAAGCAGGCAGCAGGTGCAGAACACCAGGGGGAATACAGCATATATTCGACTGTAGTAGCAATATGGCAAGATCATCAATACTTTAATTCTGTATTCAAGAGTTAAACTCTAGGCTATTATGAAACTGTTTTGCATGTTCTCCATCCAGGAAACTTAAAATGCGCAGACTAGCACGCTTTTGGGAAGTAAGGAGCCTCACCTCCACTACTATTAGTTTTCTGTAGGGTTTCACCAGTGCCTGCAGTAGGACACAGTGTCAGGTGGTACACACACCCCTAAACCCTGTCAGGGTTAAACACAGCATTCTTTTAAGTTTTAAGTCAAACTTATTAGTGCTGCTGAAGATAACTGAAGTCAGTCACTGCATTCTAGCACAGGGTTACAGTGATTCCCTGCTGAAACGTGGCAACCACCAAGAGATGGTGTTTGTTAAACGGTCCACGTGTCCAGTGTGCTGGTCAGACCCGGTTAAGGAACACATGATCCCTGTATGAACATGGACACTAAAATGCACCATCATTCAGTCTGAAGAATGAACAGTCCAGCAGCAGCCTCTTTAAACACATCCCAGAGCCCTATGGATGGTCATTCTCTAAAAGAAGGATATGTCCATAATGAAGCATTCTTACAGTAGAGGATTGGGATGAGAAGACTGGCGACCTTATGAAATGGCAAGGAAGAAGTTAAATAAAAGTAGAAATAATTATCTGGATTATTATACAGAAAGACTGACACACAGTTAAATGAAATTTGCCTGCAGGAGTTCAGCTTGACATAGACGGCATTATATTCCTCAGTGTTCAAGGCTTTCCAAAACATAGGGAAATGAAACAAGGAAATGAAAGGTATTGAGTAATCTAAACATTTTTGGTTTCTGGCCACTGTACTTGCTAAACTGGGATACATAAACTTCCCAAAGACCACATAATACTAAAATTCTGCACAAACTCCATGGTATCTTTGCTACAACTTTGCTGTTACCAAACCCAAAAACACAGTACTGTGGTACAAGCTGCTACTAACTTGCAAATAGTTGACTGACATCAGAAAAGCCTGGATTTGGACACTAGAAACCAAAAGGAACTCAGATATGAAGTGACACTCTGTACTGCTCCTACTGGCTGCCTTGCTGCACAGGCTGGCACTGCTGGAAGCAATGTCTCCCGTTTACAAAGAGGAAATGATGCTTAGAATGAAGTCAGATCAGCAGGGTGAGAACTGGAAGATTCAGCTCAGCTCCTCAAACTCTGAGCACCACTGCTTGTTACATCAGCTTTACATCATGTGCAGTAATTCATAATTAGGGTTCTCACTTTTCAAATTAGAACTGCATTGCTAAATTCTGTCATTTTTCAATACTTAACAACAGGCAACACAAAACTTCCCACTTCTTAAGGCCAGCCTCAAGAGAGCACATCCCGATCACCCACAGCAAAATCCACCACCTTGTTCCAAGGAGTCTGTACAAGGCATCTTTCCAAAGCATGGAGCAAACTTATAAGGTTGTTTGCTGCTCTGTTCCTCCATCAACCCTAAAACGTGGCATGGGCAGGACAAAATCTGTGTCCTACTTTGCAGGTTAGGAGAGCCAACACTGCCATCACTGAGTCCTACTCAACAGCTTTCAATTCCCTGAAGGAACCGACTGATTAGGAAGAGAGGTTGAAGCATTTCATTCATGTAAAAGGAACACAAGAACAGACAAAGTATAATGTCAGTGATCCATCCAGTTCTCCATCTGGCCTCCACCAGTGGTGAAGGAAAGAAGTAAGGAAGTCTCCTGGGGGTAGCTGTGTGCAATTTCTCCCCAGGACACACACAGAGTGGCCAGCTTTTGCCTTTAAGTACAGTGCCTAACTGCAGGCAGCACTCAGAACAAGAGAAATGGACACAGCAAAACTCAGGCAGCAATACATTCACTTAAGACAAACTTCTAGCTTTTTAGTTAATTATTTAAACAGTCAATAATTTAAAGAAGCTTAAAGAAAGAAAACTTCTTAAACATTTACAGCTAGCCAGTAAGTGAGGCAGTGTTTCCTCAGAACAGCTGCCCTCCCCACAAAATCTTTACCTTGAGAAGGCTGAGATCTTATCTCTGCTGGTTTTACCACAGGCTGGTAGAGCTTCTGCATATTCAAAAAGGAAAAAAAAGAAAAACTGTGAAATACCCTCTTGGTTTAATAGATATCTAATATACATACAGCAGTCAGAACAATGGAGATGGTGGTGGAATTATTCAGATCAAGCGTGTATTAGAGGTACAGTTTATAGATACTTAGTTACTGAGAACAGTATTCTGGTTAACACAGTTACTTTCACTGTAAACACATCTCCAGAATCTGCTCTAGTTTGCAGAATTCTAATTATTAAAGCATGAGAACTGATATCCAGGCATTTTGGAAGAAGCATTGCCACCTGCTGCACGACTGAGGAAAAAAGAGCTGCTCTAGCTTCTCAGGAGCCATTCACAGAACCACCAAGCTTTCACAGAGCCACGAACTCCAGCAAAGGGAGTTTAAGACAAAAAGCTAAGAAGAAGAAAAGTACTTAAACAACTACACTCTAGCCCTGCAGTTACTTATGCAGAAGTAAGAACATTGCTTCACAAACAGTGAGTCTTGTGCCCTGACATCAGTTAACTGAGACATGAAGTAAACCAATAATAAATGAATACAACCAATACTTAGCTATATCAAAGGTGGAATTAGAAGCAACTAACAGGGAAGAAGGAAACAAAGCAAGGCCATGGGAACACAAGTTATACCATCTGCAAGTTAGCGTTCTCCACTTCAGGAGCTGCCCCCCAACCTTCTTCAAGCAAAAGCAAGTAGGGGAAAGCTAATTATTCCTCACTGTAGTTTCCCCAGAGAAATTTTTTCACAGTTCACACAACTCTTAGCAAGTTTGCAGTAACAGCTCCAAGCAGGACAAACATTGCTTGCATAAGCCCCAAACTCTACAGAACATACTGACTGAAAACCCACAGGACGATCTCTTGCTTTGGCAATTACAGGGAGATCACCAAAATAAACGAGTGGTGCTCTCCAGATAAATCACATCTTCATGGCTGCTCTTTATGCCTCAGAAAGCATCACAGGATTAGCTATGGTCATGAAAGAACACAAGAAATCCTCAACCAAAAGCCAGAGAAACCACTGGTACCTTTGCAGAAGTAGCTGAGAGACAAAAAAAAAAGATCATTTACAGAGCTAAACCAAGCTTTCTGTATTTCTTATATATATTTCTACATATTCTTAAAGGAATAAACTAAACTTTTGCAGACAATTTTAATTAAAATAATCATCTAGTTGTGGTGGTGTAAACTTTGAAGAGATCAGCAAGAGAAAAAAGGTAGCATGAGAGGCATTCTAAGTAACTAATCCACTGTGGGACTTGGGCAGCAGAAAGATTAAAAGGTCTTGTTAAATCTTGGTGTTATACAACAGCATATTTTATTCTAGTTGATTTTGTTTGTTTGTTTTACGTACTTGATACACTGACAAAACAGAGAGGCAAAAAGTAAATACACGTTAGAAAATACCTCAGGTATAAGGCAAGTGTGTACCCATGCACTTTTCCTTACTGTAAATCGTCTCTACCTGGCCAACCCAGAGAGTTAACATTTGTCAATTTTAGTCCTCAGAAATACAATGCAGGCTCTTACACAACTGTCAAAAAAAAATCTTTATTTTAGAACAGCTGAAATTGGAAAGGACCTCTGAACAGCCTCCTGAAAGCTGGGCCAACTAGGGCAGGTTGCTCAGAGCCTCATCTAGTGAACTTCTGAGTATCTCCATGAATCTCTCCAAGGATGAAGAGTCCACAGTTTCATTGGGCAACTTATGCCAGTGTTTGACTCTGCTTCAGCCTCTTGTTTTTTGCCAAAGGAATCCTAATTAATCAGGAGATAAGCAAAAGGGAGGCGTAACATAACTCCAGGGAAGAAATGTGGCAACCAGGGACATGACTGGGTTGTTTAATGCCAGTAATTACTTTACACGGAGTGTCAAAAATCCCACAGAATTTACTGCACTGATTCATTAATCCACACTGCCTTTTTTTCATGCTTTACAGAAAGTCATTACTGGATGTAGTTACTAGCTCCAAAAAAGGGCATAGGAAGCCACTAACATTTTTTTTTAACAGTCATACACTACACGTGATACTATCTATCTGTATGTAGTGTAACATTTAATACCTCAACCGGCCCTTGGGCAAGGACTTCAGCAACTTGGATGTGACAAGATAAACAGGTGCCTACTGGTTTGTAAATCCTGAGTCACCAGGTTGAAGGAATCTGCTCAAGTTTCTTTGAGCCATAGATCCAATTCAGACACAGCCACAATGCTTTGTAGCAACCCTCAGTTTACTGCAGAACCAGTTACTGAAAAAAAGCAATTTCATTTTATGACAAAGAATCAAAAGCAACCATGGGAAGGAGCTTAAAGGTCAGCACTGGATGATTAATTTCTTCAGGTTATACATGGTCAGCAGCAGCTATATGCAAAGGTTTTCTCAAAGTCTTAGGTTACTTACCAACATCTCTTGCTCTGCTTTCATGGTTTGGATAGCATGCACCAGGATCTTTTTAGGCCACTGTTTACGCCTAGTTGCTGTCTCTACTATTAATTCATCAAATTGATCCTCCAGCATTTTAATGTTGGAACCTGAAAGTGACAAACACACAAAGTTACTGTGGAATTCTCTTTTTTTGAGACAAGCTTACCAGGAAAAAGACGCTTTAGATCTCAAATAAAAAAATCATGCCCGAATATCAACATAAAGATAAATGTATGTCTTGAATCTCCTTGCTAAGGCTGTATAGAAACTGGAGCATAACTTAATGTTGGGCAGTTATTTAGAAGTAAATGATCCGGAGGGGAGGGAGGCAGAGAACCATCCAGAGAAAAAAATAAAACATGTATTTCCCTATGAACTCTGAATCTGTGAAGAAAGTCTTGCAAAGCAATGGCTGCCTTTTGAGGTAACGTATTTTTCAACTGAAGTAAAGCAATGCAAGATGCAAGAAAAATGGCTTATCTGTGTGATTTACAAGCATTAAACAAACTCAGTAATTTGAAGCCTAACTGATCTTATATCACACAAAGTACAAACAAGCAGTTTAACATTTAAATTCACTGTTCTCGCTAATGTGTTGAGTACAACTTGCAAGCCACGCAATGTTTTAAATCTAGTGGTAAGGAACGGATTTTGAGCACACTGTCTGGGTCACTCTGTGCAGGATCAAGTGATTGCAAAACTCAGAAAGGCACAGTCAAGGTTTTAAGAGTTTGTGGGTTTGTTTTGGTTGTTTGTTTTAAGATCACCATGACGTCATTTAAGTATAGACAGGAAAGACTTATGCCACCTGTCAGCATAAACATGGAAGGTACAAAATGCCAGATCTCTTCGTGACTCAAACCGGATCAGAGATAGGCACGAGTAAATCTGTATCAAATTAAAAAGCACAATATAGTCCTTACACCTGCTTTATGCCAGATGACACTGTCTCTCAGTTTTGCATTTTGCATCGAGACATCAGTGCATTTTTGACACTGTAGTCAAAGTACCTGGAGTTCTGTCATTCTAGAACTACAACTGCAGAAACTTCACAGAATCAGAGAATAGTCTGGGTTGGAAGGGGTCTTTAAAGGTGATCTAGTCCAAGCCTCCTACAATTAGCAGGGACGTCTGCAACTAGATCATACTGCTCAGACCCCACGTTTGCCCAGAGCTTCCTGACCAAAAAACAGTTCAATGTTTTCAGTTCAACAGCTCCATAGCCAGCTCAATGTATCTGTATTTTCAGCTTTGTGTAAGTGTAAAAAGCATCAAGCTGCAGGCAAAGAGCACCTAATGCCAACGCGTGTGAGCAAATGAACTGCACCAAAATTTTCTCTGGACACTAGACTACCAAGAATCTCCACTACTATTATTCAAAAGACAGTAATTATAAATATATTGTATCTGTTACACATATTTATATAGCAATAATTTTCAACACTTAATTTGTATATTAAATAGCAGCAACAGACAGTCTCCTAGGGTCTTTTGATAGAAGAGATCCTGGTCACTGTCCCCAGCACTCAGGCTGGAAGGGCCCTTCAGAGCCTCCTGCTCACAGAAGGGTCAACGCTCATTTCAAAACTGGTTGCTCAGAACACTTTTGTCCAGGTGGTTTTTTCCAAGCCTCCAGTGCCGGAGACAAGCTCTCTGGGCAGCCTTTTCCAACGCTCTGTTATCCTAACAGTGAGTTTTTACTTCCTCACATCGAGTCAAAACCCCTCCTTTCAATCGGCCCCTTTTTACCTCTGGGCGAAAACAAACCGAACCAAAACAAACCCACCCAGCAGGAAGCGAATGGGAACCGCCGCCTACCGCTCTGCAGCCGGGAGTCATCCGCGGCCTCCTCCCAGGGTTGCCCGTTAATGGTAACGTTCTCCCGCACCGCTGTCTCGAAGTTCTGCAAGACACGGGACAGGCTGAGAATCCATCCATCCATCCATGAACCCATGCAAGAATCCGGCCCCCCCTCCCGCCTCACCGCCCTGCCTGGGGGCCACCCCGGGGCTAAGCCGCTCCCTGCCCCCGGGTGCCAGGCGCTGCCAGCGGGGCCCGCCGGGCCCTGTGGCGGCACAGGACGTTCCCGCTCCCCGCTCACCCAGAGCGCGTCTGCCTCGGCGGCGGCCCCGCCGGGCTGTCCCTGCGCCAGGGCCCGCACGAAGGGCGCGCACAGCTCCAGCACCGCGCACAGCCCGCGCC
>VZTD01003019.1:1616703-1634137 GCA_013397725.1 Rhagologus leucostigma
GCCCTGCCGGTCTCAGCGGGCCGGGGGTCTCTGTGTGCCGCAGGCGGCCGTGTCGGCGCTGGTAGTGGTGTCGGAGAAGGCGGGCGAGTTCCGGAGCGTCGTGGAGCTGTCGGAGAGGTGCGAGGCCGGAGGAGATCTCGGCGCCCACTCGTGTCCTGGGCGCGAGGTCCGCGCCTTGGCGGCGCCTTGGGGATTGACGGGGGATGCGCTGCCCTCCTCAGTCAGGCGGGCCCTTCTTGTCTTTAAACCTGGGCTCTGTGTGGGCTCTTGGCGTTAAACTTGGGTTCTCTGTGGTCTTTCACACTCTCACCATCTATTCCGTGCCTAGATTTCCAGGGTTTGTCTTGCCATGCCTGGGAGTTCACCCCGTTCAAGAGGTTTCTCCAGAGGAGCAGCGCAGTGTTACTTTGAAGGTAAAGCACGGCCTCTAAAATACTGCTGGGACTTTTCTGGACAGACGACAGGATGCTCCAGTTTGCCTGATTTACCTTCAGGTCTGCCCAGTGGCTTTTCTGTGCTCTGTAATGCAGGAGACCCAGTGGACCAAATCCCAGGCTCTCTCAGCACATCCATTTGTCCATGTTAGTCCTGAAAGCAGAATTGTTTACTGGAGTCATCTGGCTATATTACTGCAGTGAAATGGTTTTAAAAATCCCAAGTGTGCTTTGCTTACAGCAAACAGCATGTGCAGATGTTCCTTTGTTGACATGGGAAGTGTTTGTTGCCTTATCCTGAAAATCTCAGGGAGCTGTCTGCAGCCATTTAATGTTACTAAGCTATTTATGGGCCTTGTTTTAATTACCTCTGCTGCTACTGTGAAAAGTTAGCTTAGAAGTAGGAGTATTGACAATAAGGGATATATACACATATATATGTAATTATATATATATATCTATAATGAAAGGGTTATTAAATAAAGAAGGTACCTCCTTCAGGTTTCTAGAATCTGACTGCACCGGATACAGTAATGGCACGTTCTAAGGCACGGAATTTCAGCACTGTGAAGGAAACTCCAATTTAATCATAATACTGGGTTAATAACCCTTTCCTCTTGTAAGGGCAGTAAGAGTTGCATCTTTCATTCTTGCAGGATCTGGATGCTGCGCTGCCTCTTATAGAACTTTACAAAGACAAATTGGTGGGGATTGGAGAAGTGAGTAGAACTCCATAACTTTAAATCTCTCCAGCAGCAGCTGTCACTGGAATTAAAAAAACTGAGTCAGTGCTTGTTTTTGTGTATGTGATAAGAATTGCTATTAGCCTGAACAAGCACTGAGTCTGATTGGTAGTTCTCTTAATGTGCTTTCCCTTATAGATTTGCCTGATTCCCTCTTTTCCTTCATTATCATTATTAGAAAATAGATGGAATTTATGCTGGTGGAGTTGTAGGAATATTACATACTTATGCTATCTCATGTTATATCCAAAGGCAGATCCTTCCTGCCTTCTTCTCTGACAAAGTTAGACTGAGCTGTGATTTCAGTACACCACACTGACTTGTACAGTTGTTTTTTTTAATCCTTCGTCTTCTGTCTGTGTCCATCTGTTGTCTCCTGTCTTACATTTGTTTATAAATGAACTGAGGCTTTAAGATGGCGTCTGCCTCTATTTGTGTGTTGGTAGCACCGGGACTTATGTCTGCGGAAAAAGCAGGTTTTGGCAGAGCTTTGTAGCTAAATTTGCCATGTTGTACTGTATATGAAGGAGTCCTCTTCGTGTAACTGTGAATGGGACTGCTTTGACAAACTTTAAATTTTGCCTGAACATGTTTAGATCAAAAAAATACAGAATTAATGGGTAATTTTTGCTAGAGATTGGACTAAAGCTATGGGTTCAGGTCAGAAATTTTACTTATGTTGCAGCTCCATATTTGAGACTTAATCTGACATAATATTCAATAGACTATAAACCCCCAGAAAACTAGTTACAGACTAAAATGTTAAATACCCTTGTTAGTAGCTGTCTGCTCACAAATGCTTTCGTAGTTGAAAAGCTTGTGGTTGAGAATGGATTCTTTTTTTTGAGTTAAGCTACAGCTGAGCTCATTTTAATTGCAGTCTCTAGTAGATATATTTTGAAATCCTTTGCCGTTTTGAAGTAACTTATGCCTTTATATGTCTAATTATGGTTTTGTTAAGTGTTAGGTCTGTAAAACTTTTTCTCTTCTCTTCTTGCACTGTAGGTTGGACTAGATTTCACTCCCAGATTTGCCAGCACCGATGAACAGAAGGAAGGACAAAGACAGGTTTTGATCAAGCAGATTGAGTTGGCAAGAAGACTGGATTTGCCTTTGTAGGTTTTGTTTATACTAGAAGGAGAATTTGCCAGATCTCAGTAACATGTGGAAATACTTCCCAGGATTTATGGTTACTAAGTGCCCACAGAACTTTTCTTAGGTGGATTAAATGGGCATTAGTGTCCTGTCAGTCTCCAGTTGGAGATTTAATTAGAGAATTTTCCTTATGTTTGCACTTCTGTACAGTCATCGTATGTGCCCTGTTCTTGCTGTGTTGTTCCTGTATCTTCACTGTAGCTGAAATGATTCATATATATGTCTCTGGGGCTTTTTCTTGATAAAAGGTCTAATACAGGTTAATTATTTTCATCCCAAGATACTGTTTGTTTGTGTTTGCAAAAAAAAGTATTTGGCTAAATTTCCTAATGCTGGGCCTCTTCTTGCTGTGCAGAAATGTTCATTCCCGCTCAGCTGGAAGACCAACCATTAATCTCTTGAAGGAACAAGGTATGCTTTTAATGCATTTCCTCTGCCATGACTTTTGCCAACAGGATTTCTCCAGTTGTGCCATGTCCTCACATCAGTTTGTGTATGTTAAATTCGGGAGCAGTAGTGCAGAGATTCTGTGCTCATTCTGTGTGGGAGACCAAGGTCCCATTGGAAGCTGACACAACCCTACTGTTCCTTGCTAATGATTTGGTTTGCTTCGTTTCTCCGAGGTGCTACCAAGGTGTTGCTCCATGCCTTTGATGGGAAGCCGTCTGCAGCCATGGAAGGGGTGAAAGCTGGGTACTACTTCTCCATTCCTCCTTCCATTATAAGGAGTGAGCAGGTAACGTTTTGTCCTGCTTCTGGCTGGGGTCTGCTCCTTCTCCGTGCATTGTACATTTTCAGTTCGGCTGAATTTCTGCCTGGGGCTTTTGCCTCAGCTGGACTTCAGAGGGGGAATTCTGGCTAAACCAGCTCAGCTATTCCTGAGAAACAAGGGGGATTTTTTCTCATTTTATTGTGGTTTCCGGTGAACTCTTCTTCAGAAGCTTCTGTCACTGCATTGTTTTACAGTAGGGACATGACATGTAGAGAAGGAGTAGTTTTTGTTTTTGTGATAGGACTGGTTTCTGTGATAAGCTCAGGAAGTGTAAGAGAGGGAAAAGTTTGGTTTAAGTGGAGGAAGCATGAGGGGTGCATATAAATGGGGATGAGATTAGGTACTTAGGAGGAAGGAAAGTAAACTGGGGTTGAGAGGTAAAAGCAGAGATGAGGAAAAGATACACAAATATTATATGCACAAAACCCAGCAAATTAGAATTGCATTGGCAACTAAACATTGAGTGTTTTGTGCAATATAACTGCAGGATTTAATAAATAACAATGCATTCAGTGTTGAGATAATAGTACCTCGGATATTTAGAAAACAGGAGAACCCTAATTTGAAGGGACTTCTCAAGCAGCTCCTGGTGTTCTTGCTTCCATTCAGAAATTGTTGATACAACGTAGACAGTGGCACCAAAGCCTTTTGATGTTGCCTTTAAATGCAGGGGATATCCTCTCTTCATGTTTATTTCCCACAGATTTAAGTGCCTAAAGCATTTAATTGCTGTCTTATTTTCTTCAAGAAGCAGAAGCTTGTGAAACAGCTGCCTCTGGAAAACATGTGCTTGGAAACTGACTCTCCGGCCCTGGGGCCTGAAAAACAGGTAAATGATGGGAGGGAGGGACTTCTGTGTATTTATATCCAAACCCACACCTTGTGGAAGTCAGCTACTGGCACAGGAGAGTGAAGTAGTTTAAACATGGATACAAGAGAGGAAAAAGGCTACAAAGGGAACATAATCCAATGGATTATGGTAAGAATGGATACATGTCGTTTTTCTGCCACACATGCCACAATGTGACTGAAGTTGTGTCAGGAAGTACTGAATCTGAAACACTTATCTAGGGATCTGTAACTAGCTTGGTTTGTTTGTTTTTCAGGTGAGAAATGAACCCAAAAATATTTACATTGCTGCTGAATACATTGCCAAAATTAAAGGAATTCCAGTTGGAGAAGTTATAGAAGTGACTACACAGAATGCACTAAAAGTATTCCCCAAACTTCAGCACTTTCTTCGGATATAGATTCAGAAACTATGATGTTGCAGAAAGTATTACTTGTGGTGTAATTAATAAAACCAACATGCATCTTGTGCTAATGTGGGGTTTTGCTTTTGGAAGCAAGCAGTGTTATAGCTAGATAGGATGAAAATAGGGAATTTCTCAAAGGCCTTTGATGTGCACCATAATAATCTCTTAAATGTGGTAAAGATACATTGTTCATTTGCATCATGTCTCTGAACAAATGCTTTGTAAAGAAGAGCACCATAAAATTGTCAGTTTAGTTTCTCAGACTGCTTGCCAGCTGCTCCTAATGTGGGAGATGGCTACTGTGCAGTGCTTGATGTCCCCTTCATTCCTTATTTCTGCTGACTGAAAGTCACAAGCTGTGAACCCAGTCATGATAAGAAAGCTCCTGTCACGGCCTGCATTGAAAGAACCCAGCTGGATGGACGTTCTCTGTATGTTGTGTTGACTGGACTCTTAAGTGGTGCAGAAGCAACATCTTTTCAAAATACAGTTGGGAGGAAAGAATTATAGCCCTTCTACTCCTCTCCTTTTCTCTTGTAACTTGACAGTTGCTAAGATCTTGGCTATTTTGAAAAGGATTTTCTTGGATTTTTGAAATACTTTATTTTTTGAATTGTGTTCAAAGAAAAAAGCCTGAGTTTGGTCTTAGTTCAGGGACTCACTCTCCTGACTGCTCAGTATCAGGAGATCCAGGATGTGAAAGGGAGACAAGCTCAATTTTGTGATATCTTGGAGGTGGTCTCTCTGGATTCTGCTATCTTGGCCAGTGTCCTAAAAACTGGATCTGGTGCTCCCTCACAGCACCTGTGTGGATGTGGTCCTGTGAAATACTGATCAGAACTGTTGACTATAAACCAGCAATTGAATGAGGTAGGTTGTGCATGACACTCAACTGTTCTGAGGGCCGCTGAGGAAGCGGAGGTTTTCTCTCTCCTTAGGGAGTTTTACCAGGTCAATGAAGAAAATACACAAGTTTTAACTTAGTCCATGAGTACCTCAGGGAGTGGGAAGGGGCCAAAGCTCGAAATGTAAGTCATGCCCAACTTAAAGTTTTGCTTTCCTCTGCATTGCCTTCCTCAGTTTCTTAAAACCGCATTGTCAGGAGGTTTTTTTGCTGTCTTTATCAGAACAGCTCTGTTCTGCCTTTTGGCTAGAGGTAGCTTATTCAGTTTAAACAAATGTTCCTAAACAGTTTTCAGCCTGCAGCAAACAACCAAACTTGCATAATTTGTCTCTATTACAACGTGTATTTAGAGCAGCAAACACCTGGATCTTTGCTGAGTGTTTGATCCAGAGGAGCTAGAGCCATTCCTTATCCTGCATCTACAGGCACCATTTCCACTAAATTGGGTGAAGGATGAAGTTTGCCTCCAGATGGTGCTAGGGCACAGGTGTGCAGTAGTCATCAGACTGTTAGTGTGATTCACTTAATGATTAATATTAATCATGTCATTGGAGATGCTAAACATGTGATAGCAGGCAGCCTTACATGTGCTTCCTGCTGCCTGTGTGTTGGGAAGGCTCCCAGTATTGCTTGGGAATGCAGTTATTTACGGATATGCTCAGGGTAAGAAGTCAGGCAGCATCCAAATGTTTGCAAAGTTTTGACCTAATTATTTTTCCCTGTGGAATTCTTAGCATTGGATGAAAACACTGGTTTTGCAAGAAGGGGGAATATTAAGTAGTCTCCTCAAAATCCCTGTCTCTGCAGGGGGGTGGCATTGCTCTGCTCGTCGCAGTAGGATGATACCTGAGCGTTTGAATCCCTTTTGCTTCTGCAGATGCCTGTAGATACAGGCACATCCTGCAGCTCCTGTGTGAGCAGGGCACTGCTGAGGGTGGGCAGCCCCTCTTGGGCCGTGGGGGCTCTGGGACAACCTGTGTCCCTGTTCCCTCCAGCAGCAGCCCCTTGTGGGCTGTAGGGGCTCTAGGACAGCCTGTGTCCCTGGGCCCTGCAGCAGCAGGCCTGGAGCTGCTTGTGGTGGTGCAGGAGTGTGGTTGAGGCTGGCGAAGGAGGCACGGAGTTGCTTCCCCCTGGGCCAGGGAGAGCTGGCACTGCAGCAGCCGTGGGCAGGGCGAGGCTGGCAGGGGGCCCATGGCAGAACAAACCAGCTTTGTCCTCTCCTTAGACCTGCGGCGCCGGAGCTAAGTCATGGAGTAGGTGACCTGGAGTTCCAGAAAAGGAAAGTGCAGTGTCATTCCCACCCTGCGCTGGCATCCCTGACACGTTACAAGGGTCAGAAGCAGCACCCTTTCCCCAGTGCTGCTGGTTTGGCTGTGTGAGCTGTGCCCCAGTCCCTGCGGTCAGTGCTGGGCGTGGGCAGCAGGCACTGGAAATAAAGTTGTTGCGCTGCACAGGAAACCCAGTTTTTTAAGGTGCTCACTCAGGACTGGTGGTAGTGTTGTGCAGTGAGGAGGAAGTGTGGTTTCTGAACTGGAAAATATCGCTGATCTTCAGCAGTCATTCTGTACCTTTACCTCAAAAGGGGAATTTAGGAGAGAGCTTGGATTTCTGCCTGCATTGCCAGGCTAACACCTGGCCTGCAGGGGCTGGGGAAGTCAGGATGGCTTTGGGGGAGCTGTGTGGCTGCACACTGTGAAGCCCTCCATCCCCACAAAGGCTGGCCTTAGTAACATCAGTGTGTGTGCTGAACCCTGTTGCAGCCTCTCAGGTGTCTGGATAAACCATGCTTTCCCCTCGGTAACACAGGACACTGAAGTGGGCAAGGATGTACTGGAGGAAGGACACAGGGCAAATTTAGCTTCTGGGAAAGTTAGTGGTGACCCAAGTTTTCTTTTCAGCCATGCCATAAATTTTGGGGGTCACACACAGCCCAGGTGACCTCCATCTCAGAGAGAGGAATGGCACAGATTGCAGCACAATGCAGCAGTGTGGAAAGGGGGCCGTCCCAAGCTCCATCTGATAGCTTCAGCCATCAGCTTTCCTTGGGATGCTACAAACAGCAGATCTGGTTGCACTTTGCAGTACTCCCCATGTCGCTTTACCTTGCAGGATGTACATGGAGTGATAAAAAAACCAAGAAAGGGCTCAATTCGTGGTCACTTAAATAGTCTTTGGAGAGCTGCAGCTGGATCACCCTCCCAGGGCCTTTCTTCTGAAATTTGTTTTTAGCCATGGGTTAAGAGGCCTGAATCTCCTGAACTCTGGGACAAAGTGCTCTGAGTTTTTCCAGACTTCGACATGGGAACAAGCAAGGACATGGTGATGAGGCCAAGTGGATGAAATGCTGTTTATTCCTGCTGTTTAGACAGATTGACTAAAGACTTTAACTGGAGGTGCTTTCAACAGACTCCTATGCAATGCATAGATAGGCTCTTTAGAGGCAAAAGCAAATAAATAATTGCCTGGAAATGCAACTTTCATCACTTATGAAGTTCTGCTTTTGTTTGTTTTTTCATTAATGCAGGCTGGGGTTCGATCCTCTGTTCCCATTACGGAGCAGGAAAGTGAATTTGAGAAAGTCACTGGCTTAGCATAAAGCTTTATTGTTCTCCTCTTTGCTTTCTATATGCAGTACAAAAATACTGCTGAGATCAAAGAAAGGATATGAATTGCTGTAGCACCCAGTTGTCTCAACACTTTCCTCTTCAGCAGGTGGTTATCCATCTGTTCATTTTCCCTGCTGGGGCTGGCTTTCCTATCAGTGTGAATCTCTTGGGGCATGGACGTGACCCTCAGTGCATTGCGTGGTGGCCCCACCATGCGGTGAGTGCCAAGTGCCTCCTCCAGGGGCTGGTGAGTTTTTATGGCCCTTTGAGCTACTGTGAATGACAAAACAATGAGAAACCCTAGTGAGGATCATGGTCCTGATGAACCCTGGGGCAGGAGCTGATACCCATCTCCCCAGATGCTTCGTGCTGTGCTCGGATACATGGGCGCAAGCACAGGAGATCAGTGCCACTACCCTTCTCAGGTCTGCTGATGAGAACGGGGGTGTGGTTGTCCTGAGGAAGCAGAAATGATGAGGCACTGGAGTGCCTCTGAGGCATGGCACTGAGGACAAGGAGTCTGGAGGAGCACACCTGATGTCCTACCAAAGTGACAGTCAAAATATACAGATTTTGTCTGCAGTGCGTGGGTGAGGTAATACGCCTTGTACCGTGCCTCCACGGGCAGGTGAGGTGGTTGTGACTGCATTCCAAGGAGCCCAGCCTGCCACGGCAGAGCACCGGCTGTGTTGTGGCTGAGCAAACCTTCAGCTGCCTGGTACAAGGGCCAGTACAGCTGCCTGAATGACCATGAAGCAGCACCGACGTGGGGAAGCAGGGCCACATCCCCCTGTTTTGGAAGTGCAGGGGGTGAGACACGGAAAAGTGACAGTATCGGCAGTGTGACTGAGCCCCTGATGCCCCAGGTATCACCTGGCGGGCGGGCTGGGCAAGCACACAGGCTGGGCTGGCTGTTAAAGCCTGCCTGCGGTGCAGGAGAGCTGTTTGTGCTCCCCACCCTGCTCAGTCCCTCTCGACCAAGCCTGTCGTGCTAGAGGAGCAGCAGAGCCCTCCTCATGGCCGCTGTCCTCTCCATCTGCTGTGAGGTCCCCGTGGCTGCCTGCACTTCCTGCACCTGGGCCATCCTGGGTGCCAGGGAATAGCAGCTGACGTGTCCCTCCCCAAAGGTATCCTGACTCCATCCCTGTGTGTGGTGGTGTTCATCCCATTCGGAGCAGAGCAGATGGGCAGTGCAGTGCCACAGTCCAGGTGAGGTGCCCATGTGTATTTTGTATTTCTGTGACAGAGTGTGGACACCGGGTTTAACTTGTTTAGTGCTCCCACAGACTTTGCATCCACTCTTCTGGCTGTGGCAGGGCTGTGTGCTTTGTCACCAAAGAGTGCCAACGGATGCTGGGTTCCTTGTCGGTGCCCAATCGCACCTTAGATAAAGTAAATGATCCCACTTTAATAAACGTTGTTTCACAAGCAGCACAACCGATAATGCTTTTTCGCCCCAGGGACTTATGATCTCCTCACCACAGCAATCCCAATTTCCTACCCATGTCCTGTGATGCTCCCATTACAGCCCAGCACCCCCAGTGCTGCATTTCCAGCTCCCTGTGTGTCTCCCTGATCTCTGTCATGGTACCACGAGCTCCTCCATGTACCTTCTGGGCTCTGCCCATCACACTACCTTGGCTTTCTTCTGTGTCCCTGTGACCTCCCTGTAATTCCCCATCTCTCTTCCATGGCGCCTCCCCAAGCCTGTTTGATCATCTTTTAGGCAAGATTAGTCTGGGTAGATCATGTTTGGATAGCTGCTGGCATCAGACTCAGCAGCTGGGTGTGTGACTCCTCTTGGTGGCCTTGAGAGGGAATGGAGACAGTCAGTGTCATCTACATGTTCACAAACTCCCACAAACCTTCTAGGGACTTTTTATCTCCAAGAGGTCTGTCCCTCTGCCAAATTTTGTTGACCATTGTCAAAACCTCTGAGTTGTGGATGTGGACTACGGGTCAGCATGACCATGTTGAGTGAATTCCATGGAAACGTGTGTACGTTGGATGCTGCAACTCCTGGGTGGAAATGGACCTGTTGCTTGGAGCCTCCCAGGTCTGCTCAGCCTATGACCACAGGTGAACCTGTGAAATGGACCTGGGGTTATCTAGCAGGAAGGTCTGTCTTTGTGAAGTGCACTGCCTGGAGAGGGCAGCTTTGAAGTGCTGATTGGCACCGGCTTTGTTGTTATAAACATATAGAGAGAGCATTTTTGTGCTCAGATCATTTCTGGACACACAACAAAGAGTGAGGAAGCAAACAAATGGAGTGCTGTGGGAACAAGTTAAATGGAGCACCATGTGGGGAGTTCCAACCACAACATCACCGGATAACTTCCTGTTTCTCTAAGGGTCATTATTCCTGCCGGGAAAAGTCAGGGTGGAAACTCAGCTCTGTACTACACAGGACCTCTGTGCTGAGTGGAAGCAATGGTGAATGCACGTGCAGTGGGCTAATGTGACGTGTAATGTGCACAAGCAGATGTCAGCACTGTCCAAAGTAATCCCTCCTGTGCTCCTGGTGAGTGCAGCACATCGACTGACAATCCACGTGCGTGACGTTTATCCAAAGATGGTGTTTCTTGACCAGCACATGGAGGCTGCTGTTGTTGTCCCAAAGTAGGTTCTTTCACTTTCTTTCACCTGGTGTGCAAGAGGCCAGTCCACACACAGAGTTGTGGTATTTGATTTGTTTACAGTTCTGCACAGAAAGCAAATCCCAAACACGGCCCTGTACCAGCCACTTTGAGGAAAGTTAACTCTACCCCAGCCCAAACCAGCACAATAGCCCAGAGTGATGAAGGGCTTGGCTGAAAAAGCAGTGATTTGTGGGACTGGTCTGGAAGGCTGGTTCAACAAGACCTATTCCCTGGCACTGACAACTGCCTTTCCTCTGGAAAGGGCAACCCTCAGGACCAGGCTGCCAGAGACCTATTGAAAGGTTTCTCAGAGGTTTCTCAGCAGTTACAAGATGAGGTTCGGTTCAGCCAAATGATGAAGAATGGGGTCTTTCTTCCTCTGCTCACTAGCAGATTTACCTGGACTAACATCCCTCCAACCCCCTTTGAGTCCATCTTTTAATTTTGTTCTCAAAGGGCTGAGTAATTAGGTTATTTAGAAGCTGTCAGCAACACAGGAGACGGGGTAGCCTCTGTCCTGGACAGTCATTTTCATGGTCTGCTTTTCAAGTTGTACAATAATACGGTTTTGTATTGTGGCTTTGTTTGCCATGGCTCAGCTGGTTATTACAGGCCATGGAATCTGTCCTGCTCTTCAAGAAACACAAAGATGAGCTGGTGGCCATTGGTGAGGTAATCTGCTCTGATTTCTGCAGAACCGGAGTGTGCTTGATTTGGCTATGTGGAAACTGTCTGAAGCTAACTCATTGTAACCTCCGACTGCTTTCATTCCTCTGCATGGATAGATATGAAAGGAGTTGAGATCAAACACCAAAACTTCATTTTCCTGGCTAAAGATTCATGCAGCAGTAAAATGAAAATTGCAAAATCCCACAAGGGGAGCATATTAATAGATGTCTGAAATGCTGATTTCCTGCAATGAAGACATTGCAGGGAAGCTAGTGAAGCTACTTTAATCTGTGCCAGGAGTGTTTTTGCAGCTGTTAGCACATTTTCTTAATTTTTGTTATTCATATGTTACTATATTTGCAGGTTTGTTGTCTCTTGAAGGGTGCTGTCTTCTGCTCTTTCTTCATTGATAAGAGCTTCTGCCACTCTCCTGAGAAAATTAAACCAGTGAAGGCATTAGATCCCCACAGTTTGAAGTCCGTCGCATTTCATGAAGTCTTAGACGACTTTTTGTGTGGATTGGGCTGGACTTCACTCCATGGATTGTGTCCATGCCTCAGCAGTGTGAGGAGCAGCAGAGAGCCCTTGTGCAGCAGCTGGCACAGCAAAACAACTGGACTTGCCTGTACGAGCCAGAAACTTTCACAGAGTGTCTCCTTCATACATGGGACTTTAACTAGGCTCAACACCTGTTTCCTGCATCACAGCTCCACAGGCATCCCCTAAAGGACACTAGTGCTTGTTTTGAAGTTTATCTAACTGTTCAGTGGTGTAAGATGAAGAGATAACCATACTTGTGAGCACTTACATTCAGGAGCGTGGTGTCTTTGTTGAAAGCGAACTAGAAAACTGTTCCTTTCCAGCTGTGCCTCTAATGAGGATGTGGGAGACTTCCTAGCCTTTTCCTCAAGATTCTCCTAAAGGAGACTTCTTTTTATGGTTCTTCATCTCAGAGGCTCAGGGCTGCTAGTTAGTGCAGACCTAGTAACATAAGGAATCCCAAAGTACACCTGAACAAGCGTGGCAGATGGAAAATTAGTGAAACAGAGACCAAGGAAAGCACTGTAACTTCGGGGGAGGAGTGGTGAAGGTAGTGGAGCAAAGCAGCAAGTGCCACAGCATTTCCCAGTACAGTGGGATTTTTTTGAACTAGGGAAGGAAGTATGATTTCATGAGGTATTTCTTCTCCCTGTGGACTGTTTTAAGCAGATATGTATATTCCAAATTTTACTCATCTAATGGGGAAAAATACATCATTTCCACTCAAAAAACCATTCATCAAAATAAAACATGACAGAAGACAATAGGACAGAAAAAAGTGCCATGGACCTGGAAGAGAGGCAGCTGAGGAATTGCAGCAAAGATTTTTCCTTTCCAAGTCCCACTGTGGACCAGAAAGGTGCTGACTGAAACATGTGCCCATTACTAGTCCTTTGGTGACTGGTAAGTTAATTTGGTGGTCCTTGCCTACCTACCAGTGGGCCGAGGGAATCTCAGCAGCCATTTCACCCTATGGAGGGCAAGGTTAACAAATCCAAGCACATTTTTCAGTGGCTATAGTACTGCTTAAAATCTTGGAGCGTTCTCACCCGCCCATAAGAAAATTTGATACACAGGGTTTGGGTTGCTCAATTCTGCAGCCTGATCCCAGCTCCCTGGCTTTCATATGTGCATTGTAGATGTTCAGGACATACTGCTCCATAACTCTGCTGGGACACGGTCTGTCATCCTGGAAAAGGTACAAGCTGGTTATTATTTTTCTTTTCCTCTCGCTGTTATTTTTTTTTCCCCTTTTGCCACTACAAGGCTTGATCAGGTTAGTCCTTGCAGAGTTCCTGGAAGTCATTTCAGCAGGGTTATGATTGGATTGCATGAGCCTTGGCCTCTTGCCCTCTATACCAACTATCATTTTCCAGCATCTGAATCAATGTAGAAGGAAAAGTGATACTAGCAGGGATGAGGAATTGGCTGTGACTGCCATGAAACCTATCAATGCCCATGTTTTCCTTTGGAGTGATAATGAGACACTGAGATTTTTTTGATTTTGGAAACAAAACATGAGAAAGAGAAGTCACATAGCAGTTTGAAGTTAAGCCTCCTATAGGCTGTTGTTTTGAAACGAAACCACCCATTTTGAAACTAGAGGCACATTTATTTTTCAGTATTCCCCAGATAAAAACAAACGTTTCCACGCTTCTTAAGAGAAAGCTCAGTATGACATTCTCAGTGAGTGGTTTGGTGTTTGTAAATAAAAGAAAATTTCCCAAACATCTAGGTATCTTCAGTTCCTCAAAAAATGCAACCTCTCCCAAGCCAACCCCTTGTCAGGGAGCAGTGGGAGCCTCACCTTCACCACCACCCATCCCAACATCACCCAGCTCTGTTCTTGCCCCAGGCTCTGGCTGCTATCACCTCCCTCTGGTCTGAGGAAGGGGAACAATGCCTTTTGCTTCCAGCACCGACATTTATCCTGGCAGTAGCTGAGGTGAGAGGAGAGTCACCAAGACTGCCAAATCTGCCCAGGTAAAAGGAGGCAACACTGAGCTCTCCCTATCCCTGCACTTAGGCTGGGAGGAGGGATGCAGGGATGTTTCTGAGCACGGTACTCTGAAGCTGCCAGCCAGCTCATGGCTGTGATGGTCTTTCCTCAGCATGTGAAACTGCCCCGTGTCTTTCAGCAGCTTTGTGAGTCTGCCTTCTGGCATCTAACATCACCCTTGTCCTGTGCATAGCTCCCGAGGTTGTACAGCCAGCAGAGAGGAGAGAACACTCAAAGCACAGTTATTCCCAGGACCCAAGTTATTTCTACCTCATTCCCCTCCTAAGGTTTCTAAAAGCTATGAACTGTTGATACTGTCTGAGGTCTTAAGGGACACAAATACTCTGTTCACCCAGTGTTTGCAGTTCATTGGAAATACAGGATTATCTCCAAAGGCTTAAACAGCCTGAATGCCATTCTGGCAGAGCTGGGACATATTTTCCATGTTGCTGTATGGATTGCTGTAGTGAGACTGCTTCTCTTGGGCCATTCTCTCATGTTTATTTTCCTGGCTGCACTGGTGCAGAGAAGAATAAACGGCCTCAAGTTGCACCAGGGGAGGTTTAGACTGGATATTAGGAAAAACTTCTTCACTGAAAGGGTTTTTGAGTGTTGGAACAGGCAACTCAGAGAAGTGGTGGAGTCACCCTCGCTGGAGGTATTTGGAAGACATGTAGATGTGGCACTAAGGGACATGGTTTAGTAGTGGACTTGGCAGTGCTGGGTTAACAGTTGGACTTGATGATCTTAAAAGTCTTTTGCAAAATAAATTCTGTCATCCTATATGTAAGAGCCACAGGGTACTCACAAGAGAGAGAAATGATTTTTAGGTTGACACTTCAGCTGTTGGGCTGATATCATATGACTGCTGCTCCAGTAAAACACACTGATGGATGTGTTTGTGGACACCTCAGGGATGTCAGGTGCTGGGTGAGTGCTGGATGGGCCGAGGGCCCTCCATTCCCTGTGGTGCTGTCAGGAGCTGGGTGGGGTGCTGAGCTGGTCAGTGTGCAGGCTGGAGGCGGTAGTAGAAGGCCAGGCTCTCCCCTGCTCTCTAACCATCTGGATGAGGTAGACGTCAGTCACATGCAAAAAGCTCCACATGCTCTGGGGCTGTCCTGGCACAGGAGCTGCCCACAGTCCGGTGGTTGATAGGGGCACTAAGCACCCCTGACAATAAAAGGGAGGGAATTTTCTGTGAGAGATTCTGGCTTTGCAGCTAATCTGAAATAGTTTGTATCTTGTAGCTGTGATGCAAAAGACTACTGTTCAAAAGGGTCTTTGGAGAACACTTGGAGTGCTTTCCCAACACAGGAGCTCCAACAAGGAGAGTCCCTGGTGTCTGTCTGTCTGACTTCCTGTTAAGATGATTAACGTTGCTGGAATGTCAATGTATTTTCCATAATGTATTCTCACAGCCAGGGTCTTGGGCAGGCATCTTTTATTGTTACTCAGTCTAAACAAAATTAAATTCCTGCTGATTTTTAGTCCAGCTGAGGTCAGTCAGCATCTTCCTCACCAAATGCGTGTAGACCTTTAAAGGCTCTCTTCCTGCTGATAACCTCTTCAGAGAGAAACTGGGAACTTCAAGCTGTTACTAAATACTTGGTTTTCCTCAACAGTAAAAGCAGCAATGTTTCTCAAGCTTGGGTGAGCAATCTGTCTCTAAAACACATTTCCATACCAGGCTCTTAGTGGCTCCAAAATCACATCCCTTCCATTTAATTTTCAAAGGATCTGTGTGCATGGACCAGGCAGGTAAGGTGTAATGAATCAGGCAGTGAAAGAGAGTTACACTGTGGTGTTTTTTCAGGAGCATAGTGCTCTTTCTTGTAACTCTGAGATGTCCTAGAAGTGAAGATTTTATTGTTGTTGCTCTGAAAGGTGGTTTGACCAGCTGACTGCTTCACCATCCCTATGGAGGTGGGCAGGGAGCAGGAGCTCTCAGTGGACATTCTGCATCCACAGAAGGCTGCCTCTGACTTAGTCACTTGTGGTCCTGCTACAGCCAGAAGAGAAGACTCTCACATCACTGAATTCTTACAAGCTGAGTTGCTAACTGGAGTGTGTTAGTGGAACCCTGCAATATCTCCCAGGTGTGCTATTTGGGATGGGATCAACAGCAGCCCAGCAGTTCCTCGGTCTGCGGGGGAACAGAGATGCATCTGGCTGCATCTGCACAGCTTCTCCAACCCCTCCTGTTCCACAGCCTTCTGATGGTCCAGGTTGGTGTCACTTAATCTTCCTCACAGAAGAGATTTTTGGTTGTCTTTTAGTAAAGAAATGTACCCAAAACATCAGGATTGCCCGACAGCACATTGCTGTGCTGGCGTATCAGTGGAGGGAATCTGTGATGTAACACTGAAAATGCCTCCAAGCCTTTCCCCAAATTTAATAACCTTCTTGTGAAGGAGTGCTGATCGAAAATGAGCATGCTCATCTAAGACAACCCTTCTACAGATCATGCATTTTATTAATTTTTTTTGTGGGCATATACACTTTTCTTACTGTGTATAAAGGATTCAGATGGAAGTTACATTTTTTGTTATATGTGAAGAGCCTGTTAATCTTGGAGAATAAGAACCCAATAAATTTTGCTTACTATATTTGTTAACATGATTATTTTTTTGTATACAAAATTTATTTTGTATCTGTAATTTTTCCCTTGCCTGCTTTGGTAGGAAACTCAGGGGCAAAATTCCATTACATATATGAAATTGATAGCTAGCTACAAAAAGAAAAGCAGATGGCAGCCAAGCAGAAGTACCAGATGTACCTTTCTGCATCTCTTGTATGGATTGAGACACCCAGGAACACAAATTTCTATTGTTTACAGTAGAGAAGTTCATCACCCTGATAAAATACTAATATTTTAAATTACTAATAAATTAGTAATATAAATTACTAATATTTTCAAATTCAGAATTTTTCTCTGATACTTAGGAGTGCACTTATATATTCCTGTCAGTACATTAAAAAGTTGAACCCAGGTCATTGGCAAACATGCCTACTGTGGGCAGTCATATTCCCAAACTGGGGTGGCCAGGCAAACTCCTGGAGCTACGAACAAATTTCAGGCAAGTGCCTTGAGCTGCAAATGCTTTTTGTTCAGCTGGGGCTCTGGCTTGATCTTGTGGGGAGATTGGGCAAATATAGCTGGAATGAGGACTGCATAGGAGGAAGAGGATGTTTACATTTTCCCCTGTATTCTCTCAGAGCTTTCCATCAAGATATTTAGGAATGTGACTCTCCAACTACTTTCTTTCAAGTCCAGCTTATTGAGGTTTGTTTAATATCCAGCTAAAATAGTTCATTTCTAGCTCAGTTGGAACTTCAGATCTTTTGTTCTGAAATCTCTTTCTTAAGCTGCTGTGATTTTCTTTTTTAAACAACTTGTCTGGGAGACAAAGACCTGGTGCACTCCTGTCATGTAGGTTTTCTCTGCATGGAGAGGTAAACTTCTGCATTGAAAATCATAACCAGGAGATAAATGCATTATAAAATAAAGTTTAATTTTTTTTTTCTTGCAGACTGACATACATGGTTTGAAACATTAAAACCAGAAGATCTGGAAGTCTTAACTGTGTGTCTGATGTATATAAAATTTCTAGGGTTGTGTCTTGGGGTGACTCTATCATGTGTATCCCCTATCATGCTCTATGCCCAAGAAGTAATATTGTGCCTTTTCTGTGCCTTTAAACTGAGCTTGAGGAAAAA
>VZTD01003019.1:1638175-1662511 GCA_013397725.1 Rhagologus leucostigma
CGTGCTGGCCGTCTTCAGCTGCTACTCGCTGGTGAACGCCTTCCAGTGGATCCAGTACAGCATCCTCAGCAACGTCTTCGCCGGCTTCTACGGCGTCTCCTTCACGCAGATCGACTGGCTGTCCATGGTGTACATGGTGGCCTACGTGCCGCTGATCCTGCCGGCCACCTGGCTGCTGGACGCCCGCGGGCTGCGCCTCACCGCGCTGCTGGGCGCGGGGCTCAACGCGGTGGGCGCCTGGCTCAAGTGCGGCAGCCTGGCCCCCCAGCGCTACCCGCTCACGCTGGCCGCACAGGCCGTCTGCGCCGTCGCCCAGGTCTTCATCCTGGGGCTGCCCTCCCGCATCGCCTCCGTCTGGTTCGGCCCCACCGAGGTCTCCACCGCCTGCGCCGTGGCTGTGCTGGGCAACCAGGTAGGGCCGGAGGGGAGCGAGGGGGACTTTGGAGAAGTGGGCTTCCTTGGAGTTCGGCATTGAAGAGGCTTAAGTGGGAAAAGGCTTTCTCCAGGATATGGTTTTGGGAGAGTGGACAAGCGCTCTTGTCCAAGCTGCGAGCGCAAGGTGATGCTGCGTCCCGCGCTGCCCGGCCAGCCTGGCTGTCCGGGAGCCTGGCCGTGTGGCAGCGTGTGGCAGCTCACACGCTTCCATCAGCTGCCGGCAGGACATCAGTCGAGACCCTTTTCAGAAGTGGTCCTGCTCCACTTCCTCTTCCTCTTGCATTTTGGCATTTGGATTCATTTGACTGAATCCACCCCCGCTTGGAGGGGTGTGAACTACGTGAACTTTCACGAAGAGCCCCAGCGCCAACATATATTGGTTTCTGCTTTTTAAAATATGGTCTCTAATTGCCAGGTGCCAGTGGGCAATACCCTGGTGACTTGTGGAGTTTTGTGTAAGGCTGTGAGAGTTCACATCACTGTGGGGAGCTGATAACTGAGTCATGGATTTCCTCAAGCTCCCTGGTCCTGGCCAGTTTCAGAGAGCTGGAACAGGTGCATCTGAAAGCACAGGTGCAAGTATGATACTTTTTTCTCCTATAGCCTTGTTCTCACCTCCTGCCACTGTCCCAGCTTTTTTGTTTTTGTTTTTGTCCTGTGGCAAAAAATTGCTAAGATTCAAATCAGCATCATTGGTGCAGGCTGAGGTCATAGGTAGAGTTTGGTTAAGGTAACAGGGGATTTTTTTTCTCATATGAGTGTAATAATTTTATGTTTGTGCACTTTGGATTATGACAGTGGTGATATTAATATTATATATTTACAGTTAGGGTGGTAACCTAGCTGATTCCTCATTAGCTGATAGCTAATGATCCAGCTGATAGCTGGATGTTCGCAGTTTTTCCAAAACAAGTTTTTTTGCATTGAAGTTTTCCAGTGGACAAGTCAACTGTCCCTTTTGGACTGAAAATTTCAGAAATTGTTGGTTATTTCAGCAGTTACACAAAAATTTTGGATCTGCTCCCTGGAATCAGGTTAAAGGTTTCTTTGACAGCTAAATTTCCACTCTTCCTGACATGCACCAGTCTTCCCAGTAGCAAGAAGTTACTGGGGTTTCAGTTCTGCAGTAGAGTGTCAAGTATCCAGCTTGGAGTCTGAAACTGACGTTTCGCTTGGATGCCGAGATGTGGGGTTGAAGTGGTGCAAGACAGGATCAGGAGAGCAGAGACTGTGTGAATAGGAACCCTGAGAAAGATGGACAAGGGAAGCAGGATCAGAATGTGAACAAAATAAGCCATAGTTATTTCTGGATTGTATTCTCCTCCAGAAGCTAGGACTGATCTCAGTGTGCTTGCCAAAGTGCTTGCTGGTCCTCTGCCAGTAGAACAACAGAATTTCTCTGTTCTCAGGTTTTGCTTCCTTAAAAAAAACCCCCAAACTCTCAAAAGCTAGATTGAAAGAGTAGTGAGATGACAAGTTAGGCACTGGGAAGTTACAAGTAATGTTGTCTGTGTATCCCACTGCAGTTCCCTTCTGTATCCGCATTCTCATTGGGTCTCACTGTACAGGATAATTGCACAAGGTGAACTATGTAACAGAACAGGTTGCTATAACCCACGGAGCTGTTGGTCATCCGATGGCTTATCAGATACTGTGTATAACTTCAGAGCTACAGCAAACACGGCTGGGACCGCAGGCAGGGGAGGAACAGAGCAGTTATCAAAAATTAGATCTCACTTCTTGAGATGCTGATCATTTGCAATTGGAACACAAATCACTGGGAATGCAGCGATGTACCTGTCAAGGGGTTGTTAGAAGTGCCAGATCTCCACAAGTATTTAAAATCCCAAACTCATAAGAACACTTCCTTCTGGCCTTAACCTCTCTAGATGTAAACAATGGAAAACAGTATCACTAGACTTTGTTGGAACATTGTGGGTACTGTATGGGCACCTATTGGGGGAGGAAAAAATATACCTAAAGAAAAAAGTAACTGTGTACTCAGTTCATGTTTGTAGGGTTCATATATTGAGGGGTTAGCACAAAAGGAGACAAATTCTTCATGTGACCACTGGATACTGTGGAAATCTGATGACCTGGGGGGAAAAAAAGGTAGCACAACACTCATCAGGGTATGCACAAAGGATGTTTTGTAAGCACAGTAGCACACCTCTAATGTCTGTGCTTTCTGATTGTTGGACTTGCTACTCTAAGAGTCTTTCGCGGTCTTTTTAAATTTAATTTTACCTATAATAAACGTTCCAACACTTTAAAATGCCATTTAGTTTTGGAGGAGCAGAAGAGAGAAATTGGAGAGTAGTCCAAGACTTGTTCCTTCATGTTTTAAAATGCTTTATATGTATATATATATACCCAAGATTTCAGTCCCTGTGTTTTGTCTCTTTAACACAAAATCAGTTGTTATGTTGGAATTTACTCCACATACAAACCCACTACTACTTCATTCAGTGATTTTTATTTATTTCCTTAGCAATAATTGTTGGGTTTGATTTTGTGTTTCTTAATAAGGATATTCCTTTTCTCTTGCTTTTCTCTGCTCTGTCTGTTCTGCAGTAAACCTCGCAGTTTACAGGCTTTGTAACTGTAGTGGCAGGAGTGTGACATCAAATGGAGAAGAACATTTCTACAAGAGTAACTGGAGTCTTGTGTCATCTCTAGCCCTTCAGTTGCAGGAGGACTGATACAAATTTATGTTCATGTGTGGTACTTTCCTGTGAAAGATTCTTGTATAAGTACTAGGTGTAGTGTAAATACATACACTAAGTGTAGTATTGTAGTTTAATTGAGATATTTAAAGGTTAAAACCTGAGTTATGGAAAATCGGATTATAAAAGAACATCGAGAGCAAGTGGCTCAGAAGTACGATACTAAAGTTTTATTAATGCTTATTATGATAATTCTGAATTCCACCTGGTAAGATTTTTCACTTCTGCTAATTTTTATGTTCATAGGGAAATGATTTTTGGTTTTTTTTTCTTGCTTTACAGCTTGGTACTGCAATAGGCTTTTTGTTGCCACCTGTTTTGGTTCCAAATACACCGAATGATATTGATCTTATGGCACATAACATCAGCATCATGTTCTACGGAACAGCGATAGTATCCACACTTTTGTTCTTCTTAACAGGAGTTGGTAAGTGTTTAAATTACTGGAATTTACATGTTGTCTATAGGGAGTGTTTACAGCATCTCACTTAAAGCAGCTGACTGCTCAAAGTTGTCGAGGTTACAATTTTTGCAGTTTGCATTCACTCACCTGTTGTGCCAGGGTTAAGAAACAACAATTCCACTCTATGTTGTGCTTCACATGGGGTGATCTCTTTCAGAATATTTAGTTCTCTTAGTTTCTTTGCTACAAGGACTTATGATATAATGTGAATTCACTCCGTTATCTTACAATTCTGATACAAAGGTCTTGACACATTGCAGATGAAGTCTGTCTTCGACCATATTTTGGTAGATGTGACCACATAACACATCCTTTGTGGATGTGGCTTAATTCTTCCATGAGAAAATCTAGAATATTTTTTTCATGGAGGTGTTAAAACTACAAGTCAATGTTCTGAAATTTATTAAGCTGAAACACTTCCAAAAAAAAAAAGAAAAAAGAAAAAAAAAGAAAAAAAAAGCACATTAGTTTGGTAGAGATGAATCAAAAATTGTTCCTTCTTCTTTTTCCCCAGTGTTTGAAGAAAAGCCCAAATACCCTCCTAGTCACTCTCAAGCAGTCCTGCAAACTAAACCTCCTGAGGATTACTCCTACAAGCAGTCCATTATTAACTTGTTCAAAAATATTCCATTTATACTTTTGCTGATCAGTTATGGTAAGTGGTGCTATCTGCCTGTAGTCTGGCAGAAAGGTTCAAATGTGGGCCAAAAGCACATAGAGTTTTAATTGTGGGGGGTTTTTTATGGGGGAGGGAATGTCAAACTTTTATTTACTCAGGTGCCAGTGCTGGCCAATCTGTAAGGATGCGAAATACCACTTATAGGTCCAGTGAAGAGATTTTTACTTGGCGCATAAAAGGTTTTGCGTTGTGAATCTTAAACATCAGAAGATGAATTCTTTAGGGTAGCAGATCCGCATGGCTGCACCTGGAATGACTGAAGCTTTTTTTCTTGGTACTGCAGGTATTATGACTGGGGCATTTTATTCTGTTTCCACATTATTAAACCAGATGATAGTAACTCACTATGAGGTAAGTTTCTTGGATCTTATCTTTATCTTTTCCACTGTACATTTGCAGAGGTGATGTTTATTTTGTAGGTGCTGTGTGTGCTCAGACATTTGGTTTCTTTTATACCTCTGTACGGTTTCTTGTACCACGCAGCTATGGGAGTCATAGGAATGTTTGTTTGCACTTATGACTGCCAAGAGGTCTGAACTTGACTCTGAGTGGAAGCAAGTTATTAATGAGCACCATATAAATATTTGTTGAAAGGGAGAAGAAGTGAACGCTGGGAGAATTGGCTTGACACTGGTGGTGGCAGGAATGGTGGGTTCGATTATTTGTGGTTTGTGGCTGGATTACACTAAAACATACAAGTAAGTGTGGGTAGGCATGTGTGGGGCTAAGGGTAGGAGAGCGGTGCAATCGCATTAGGAAAATACTCCAACCTGAGGGTTGAAATGAGCTGCTGATGAAATGTCGTTCTTCCCTGATCTTTTAGTGGCCTTGATGGAGACAAGTTTGTGAGGCTACGGTGAAAGCTTGAGACTCTTACTGGTTATTGGCCAAAAGAAATGAAGGAGCAGAATGCAAAGATGCAAGGGGTTTATCCGTCTACTCCTGTCTCTTCAGGAGTGTAAGGCTAACAAGGAAAGCACTGTAGGTGGCGAGGTGGCCCAGTGGGCTTCCTCTCCTAGGAAAGCATGAAGTCTTAAAGCCTACCCTGCATTGTTTTGTAAAATGGCTAGTTGATGGATTCTCAGTTTTTTTATGCTACTCCTGATCCTTTTAGTAAGTGTAGCGTTTGCTTTAATTCAGGGGATGACCACAGAGCAGAGCTCTGTTCTGGGGTAGGAGCTCCTGGGTCCTTCATCCATGGTGTGGTGCCCCCAGGAGGGAGCACTGCCCTGGAGCACTGTTTGTGATGGAGTAGTTCTCCTCTGGTACATTATGTGCCTCTACAAGCCTAATGGATATTAATGCTGTAGATTGGCTTTGTTTCTGCATGTGTTTTGACTCATAAATATGTGCTTTTGGAATTTGGAAGGCATCCCTTATTCCAGATTCAAAATAAATAGAACACTGTAATGAGATTTGTTTGACTTGCCTCTTGGTAGGCTGACTTTTATTGCTAATAGTGTTGGACTCAGCTGCTCCCGTGTTGATGTATTGTGCAATGGACAGCACTGCAGAATGGCCAAGAGGGACAACGTAGTGGAGAACTAAAATAGTCCTAAAGTGGTAGTATGTGCTGTGATTGTCCATTCTTTGAGAGTCTGAGTAAGTGTCCTTAGCCTGAGTAAAGCAGCCAGATAACCAAGACAATTAAGAGTTCAGGCAGGGATATAGACTCACTGCATGCTAAGTTTGAGGCAGAATTACATGAAGCAAATTTTACAGCTTTAGAGTATCAGTTGTTAGGAGTATGTAATGTTCATGTTATTCTTCCACGCTTCAGCAATGTGCTATGGCCTTCTGTTAACAAGGTTAATTTTTTGTTGTTGTTGTTGGGTTGCAGGCAAACTACTTTGATTGTTTACATTCTCTCTTTCATTGGGTTTCTGGTATTTACCTTCACCCTGGACCTCGGATACCTTATAGTAGTGTTCGTGACTGGAGGAGTACTTGGGTGAGCAATTAAAGAGCACTACAAGACTTACTGCAGTTCTGTTCTGAAACATATTTAAATGTTTTAACTAGATAATTCTACTGTGTATTCTGTCACCATGGTCTCAGCCTATGCCTTTAGCTCACAGCACAGACAGGGTTTACTAGGGTTTCACCTGCTGTTATATCAGAATAAATCTAAAGTAACTCAGTTTTCAGTAAATTTCAATGAACATATTTATGGACCTAAGAGAGGTGTCTATGTTGTCAGTTTGTTTGGTTCCAATTCAAAAAGCTGTCTGCAGTGAAGTTGAAGCTTTCTCTTGACCAGTGTGTAGGTGATTAGCGTTTAACTGAGCAGATCTAGGAAGACTGGCTTCTCTGCATTTTGATTAATCTATGCTCTGATAGCCCAAGCAACACGCTGGTTGCTTTGTTTGCTCTAAAGAGCATGAGCTCTGCTCATAGATACTCATCTAAAAGCCTCAAGAGGTGCTGAGGGAATGGTGCTGTATTCAGACACAGAAGTCAAGATACAACCAGAAATGTCTTGAGAGTTTCAGTTTAAAAACCAATCAACCAACCTCAGCTGCATTAAGCCCCTTCTCTTCCATTGTTCATCGGTCCCCTCAGCTTCTTCCATAGCAGCTTCCAGCAAGTGTTCCCATGTACAGCCTCACTCCCTATTAATGGTCTCTTTTTGTCCTGCAGCATGGATATTTGGGCTGATCAAATGATGATGTTTGTGTATATCTTTCATTTGAAAGTAATTGGCTTCAAGTATGCAGTGGCTTGCGGACTTGTTAGAAAAAGTTGTTTCATATGTCTGGTGGTTATGGGAAATAGGAAAAACATCTTTTAGCAGCTTTGTCCTAAAGAGAAAGATGTGTGGCTAAAATTCTTGGATGATTTTGAGGGAATGAAGCAGTCACTATTATTTGGAATTATTGAATTATGTTAAGTCGTCACACATGACAGTTCAGAATACCAAATAATTCATAATACCGTGTGTGTATGTTAGGTTTTCTTAACTGTAGTAATAGATGAAGACCACACCTCTTACTCTCCTCTTCAACAGGTTCTTCATGACTGGTTATCTTCCACTTGGGTTTGAATTTGCTGTGGAAATTACATATCCAGAGTCTGAAGGCACTTCCTCAGGTCTCCTTAATGCATCAGCACAGGTTACATCATTTTATTTCTTCAAGTGAAGTAATGTTCAGGAAGGCCACTATGCTCAAATCTAGGAAGGCTTTCTTAGACTTAGCTAAGTCTCTGTTGTGTTGCTATAGTCCTGTATTTTTTAAAATTTGATTTCTCTAAGATGTGACCTGGAACTTTTAAAGGTAAAATGATGACTCTTTTCTGTGTGATCCTGATGAAGTTACTTGTTTGTTTATAGATATTTGGAATTGTCTTTACACTTGTTCAAGGAAAGCTCACAACAGACTACAGTCCTCGTGCAGGAAACATCTTTCTTTGTGCTTGGATTTTTGTGGGCATTATTTTAACAGGTAATTACAACTGCAAGTAATGGTTTCTCTTTAATGTAAAAATGTAGATGCTTTTAGGATGATGTTGCTAATATATGGACAGCAATCTGACCCCATTTCTTGAGACATTTCTTGATTGTGAGACAGATGTCCATCTCCAAAGTGGGGTGAGAAATGGAAACAAGTGCATAAGTGGAGGCAGTTTGCAGTTTTCCAAATGCAAGAAACTGCTGATGCACTCTGGAACTGTGCCAGTGACTTACACATGTTGACTTACAAATGTGCTGAAAGTGCTGAAACTACCAAGCTTTTCTTGAAGTTCTTGTGATTTAAGAGATTTTATTGTCATTTCCTGCTTTGTGTGCTTTGTGAGGAGCAAGTTCAAATTGTCAGTGAGTTCAAATTGCAAGGAGCGAATATGGGTATTGTGAAAATGTGCTGAAAGCAGCTTCTGTGTGCTTGCACTGTGCAAACATTTCCCTTGAAGTGCATGTCACTGCAAAGGTGTGAACCAGCTTTCCTTTTTCCTTTTTCTTCCAGCCTTAATAAAATCAGATTTGCGAAGACACAATGTGAATTCAGGGATTATGAACTTGGACGTTAAAGCTGTAAGTGGTGACTCTTTTACCGTGATTGTATTATCTACTTGAGTGCTTGACTTCTACTGGCATAACAATATTAGCTGCAAAAGAGTGATTGACAAAATCTTATGACTGTTTCCATGCTGTTTTTGAACAACAGAGCCACATGGGATGCTGCCCTCAGATATCTGTTTTTCTCCTTAACTCCCATGAAAAAAACGAAAAAAACCTACTGCTCTCACTTTTTAAAAAAAATTTTGAATTTTATGAATATTTGAATTTTAAGTGGCTAATAATATGATTTTATTGCTTGAATCTTGCTTTTTTGTATTAGCAGGTAGCATTGTAAACTGTGGAGCCTTTTTGTTTACTGGGTTATGAGGCCATCCTATACACTATGTATTTTATTTAAAATACCTTCAGTCCCTTCAGATGAAGTCAGTGTCTGATAAACAGAAGCCATGCTGGAGTTTCTATACAGAGCTGCTGAAGAGCTGGGTTTGTTCTTCTGCTGAGCACCCTCTCAGTTTAAATGAATAGTGAGCATAGCACTTTCTGATGATCATAAGGTTCCACGTTTCAGCAGCTTTTCCAAACTAGTACAGTTACTAGTAGAAATAAAGCTCTCAGTGGAAAAATTTTTCAGTGCTGTGGGATTTTTGATCATTTGGATCAAGATATGAGACAGCTTTTTGGAGTCAGACATTGCAAGATCATCTGCCATGCTTCTTTTTGTGTAGGTGTCTTGCATGTCCAGCAGCTTTTTGATCGTCTGTGACCGACTGCACACTGTTAGTGTCTGTATGAGGTTCAGGAACTTCCGAGCTCATGCTATCTGAGCTGACTTGAACCTGAAACCCGTGCAGCTGTGTGTGCACTGTGTGGCATCCTGTGGGTTTCCCAGCCGGGCTTGGGGCTCTCAGGGGTGTACATGACTCATCTGCTTTCCATTATCACCTCGTGAATTAGCCTAGATAGACACACAGCTTCATTCATATTAGCCAGGGTGCAGGAAAAGCTGCAGTCCTTGCCCTGATACTGCCATCCATGATTGAGACCTGCCTGTGTTAGTAATGCTCAATATCACTTTGATACTGAACCTTGATCAAGATTCTACTGTGGTTAAATGTAACTGAGAAAAAAATGGGAAGTTAATTTGCATGTGGCAAATACTTATATGCAGTAAATACATACTTTAGAGTTATACAAAGAAACTAAATTTCTATGTTTGATCTCTTTTGTTACAAAAAGAAGGGAAAATAGGGCTTTCTATAATTGCTTAATTTGGCTAATTAACTACATATACGATTGGAGTCTAACCTAATAATTACCCAAGAATACTGAGGTTGAGAATAGTTCTGTTGAATAACAGCTTAATTCCTGTTATGTTTTTATTTTTTTATCTCCCTCTTCAGGTACCAGTTGAGAGTCCTGTAGAACCTGAAAGCACTACCTTAAAGATTCAGTCAGCTTTATAAAGCTGAAGAAAGGTGACTTAGAAACGCACAAGTTTGGTTAGATATGGAACAATATGAATTAGTGTAACCATTGGATTTGTGTGTATGAGTAGTAAAATGTGTCTGTTGACATTGGTGGTAGTCGTGTGTTGGAAGCTATGAAGATGCTCAGTTCATTTTGCCCAAGATGCAAACAATTCACCTTTGTATGGAATATTTATTTTAACAGTTTTCAAGTTTTGCAGTTTCATTAGTAAAGAACTGTGTGAACACTCTCCACAGTAGAGAGACATGTGCATTCAGGATGCATACTTGAAAAAAAATCAGGAATCCTGAAGTGCAGTTGTCATGATCAGAAGTATCTAATCTTTTTTTCTTGTTCAGTCTTGGTGGTGCATTTGAAAAGTCAAAGAGTAGGGAGCTGTACAGCAGGAGGCTGTTCACGAGTTCCTTTTTTATTTTAAATGTATCTGTATTTTAATATAAGCCAATGAATCCTTCTGGGAAAGTGATAGCACAATACTGAAAACAAGAGATGACGTGTGTGTTTCATACTGGCATCTGACATTTCTTCTGCCTTGAAACTTCTTCATAGGTATCAGAAGGCAGATGAGAGAAAACACTGTTCTATAGCTTCATTGTAGCATTTCTGGGGAGATTTAAAAAGTTTCTCACTAGATAAATTGGAGAAAAAACATTTCTTATTAAATACAGTAAAAAGGAGGACAAAGGCCTTTGATATCTCTATTGTGAAGTATTTATAAGCAATGGAACACTACCACACAAGTTTTCTCCATGGAATATTTTGAGTGCTTTCTCAGTTAAAGAGAGAGGAGTACGTGTTTACAAAGAGCCGGTGCCTTTACTTTGTAAAGAAGATCCCTGCCTCATCTTGAGATTAATCAGTGCTGCTGAAGAAATTCCATTTTGTGTGTTAAACCTTCTCTGAATATTTGTGGAGTATCAGAAAATGTGTTCTGTCCTTTTTATGAATTGCATCACTTGTCTCATGTGAAATTCCTGTGCTTGTGTAACTTAAATCATGTCTTTTGCAGTTTGTTAGAAGCTGTAAGGATGACTGAAAGGAAAATAGTGACATTTTCACATTCTCTGATCAAATATTTTCTTTTATACCGTCTTAGCTGCAAAATGAGCAGACTTCATTAACAGTAACTTTTTGTTACTTCATTTATCTGTATTTGGGATGGGGGTTTCTCACTGCAGTGCTTTTGAAAATTTTCTCCTTAGCTTGTATTCTATCTACACACCCCCAGAACTGATAGCACTACAATAGTACCATTGCTGGGAAAGTCAGACCTGGGTTAGTGGACTTTTTGCTAACATTTAATTCTTATCTCAGCAAGCTGAGCCTGCAAGTTCAGTGCCATCAATGATGCTGTGTCTTTGAGTTCCCACAGATGCAGTGCCATCCAGAAGGTGGAATCCTACCAAAGTTTTCCAAAGATTGTTACTGTTGGGTATGGGGAATTATTTAAGTCTGTGCTGTTTTCAGCTGGGCTACAGTTAAATTTCTTCACAGTGGCTGATATGGGGCTGTGGTTTGGATTTGTGCTGAACACAGGGTTGATAATACAGAGATGGTTTTGTTGTTGCTGAGCAGGGCTTACACAGAGCCAAGGCCTTTTCTGCTTTTCATACGTCAGAAAAGGCGAGGAAATCGGGAGCGCATGGGAGGTTGGGAGGAGACACAGCTGGCATAGGTGACCCCAGCTGACCAAAGGGATATTCCAGACCATAGGATGTCATGTTCAGTATATACAGTGGGGGGAAAAAGGAGGAGAAGGGAGGGATGTTTGGAGTGATGGTGTTTTCTTCCCAAGTAGCCATTGCACTTGATGAGGCCCTGCTCCCCTGGGGATGGCTGAGCAGCTGCCCGCCCATGGCAAGCAGTGAATTAATTCCTTGTTTTTCTTTGCTTGTGTATGTGGCTTCTGCTTTCCCTATTAAGCTGTCTTCTTCCCAAGTAGCCATTGCACTTGATGAGGCCCTGCTCCCCTGGGGATGGCTGAGCAGCTGCCCGCCCATGGCAAGCAGTGAATTAATTCCTTGTTTTTCTTTGCTTGTGTATGTGGCTTCTGCTTTCCCTATTAAGCTGTCTTTATCTCAGCCCATGAGTTTTCCAGCTTTTACCGTTCTGATTCCCTCCCCAGTCCCACTGGTGGGGAAGGGAGTGAGCAAGCAGCTGCCTGGGGCTTGGTGGATGGCTGGGGTTAAACAACAACAAGCTCCAAGACAGTCTCTTTGATTGATATTTAATGAATATCATTAAATGCTTTTCTTTTTCTTATTTCACTGTAGACTTAGAGAATCCTTTTGTATAAAATGGGCCCTGAAAACTTATCTTTCTAAGCTTAGCCTCTAAATGTGATGGTCTTGATTTAAACATTTCCTTTAGACAGGGGAAGAGCTATCAGAATAAACTAAGCATGCTTGGAACACTTGCCTTGCCTGAAAGGGTTCATGTCTCTTCACCAGGCCCAGTGCTATAGAGAAAATGGACAGGCCTTGCTGCCTGGTGAGCTCTAAAAGAGTCCACTGCTGAAGTAACTGGATATAGGAAGAGTAACTCTTGGATGTTCAAATGGCAGGCAAGGGTATAGGAGTGGAAGTAGAGAGGCTTTCAATATGTCAGTCCTTTACATTTAATGACTTGCTGTGATAGAAGCTGCTCCATCAAGGGATGTACTCGTTTTCAGCCTGAGTGAGAAAAGTGAAAGTTTCTGCCTTGTGTGACGGATGTGGGGGGCTTTTCCCTTTGGAAAAATCATAATAATGTGTGCCAAAATATATGTATGTTTTTCAGCAAGATACAGATTCAGAAAAATATTTATATTCATGGTCCGTGGTTGCTATGACTTTTGGTGTTGCAAAATCTTAACAAGATAATATTTTTGCAGTTTTGGGGAATTGTTTTCCAATGTCCAATAGAAAGTCTTTGGCAATATCCTGAATGTTTGCTGACCTGTTCAGTACACACTGTTCAAATTCTAAGATTGAGTCTTTTTCTTTCTTTCTTAAAATTTATTTTTCAATTCCTTTCTTCACTACTAGCTTCCAGTTTCTTTAGTTATGTTCAGCTGATTATTGAAAAAATATTCTAGTTCTGGCTCCTTGTGTTTTTTATCTTCTGCCAAATTACTTGGCTATCTTCTGAAAAGGTCCAAACAAGATTTTGGCATGCTGGAACCCTGCTGGGTTCCTGAAAAGAAAATATTCCTAATAATGAAGGCTTAATTACATCCTGGATTTAATATTCCCCTTCTAAAAGGAGCTTGAAAGTTGGAAACCTGGGAGCTATTTTCAGGCAATGATAAAGTATTTAAATGAAAGGCTCAGCAGCAGAATAAAAAGCAAATAAAGAGCAAATCAGTATTTTTTATGCGATAATCTTACCATCTGTCTGTCAAGAAATTGAGGTTCTAGCTCATGGCAGAAATAAATTTGGAGTAGTTGAGGCTTTTGTGGTTTTTGCTTTTAATTTTTGGGTTTTAGCAGACAACATCTACTCAATCAAACATAGAATCACAGAATGTTAAGAGGTTTGAAAGGACCTTAAAGATCATCTAGTCCCAACCCACTTCCCATGGGCAGGGGCATCTCCCACTAGACCAGGTTGGTCAAGGCTGTATCCAACCTGGCCTTGAACAGCTCCAGGGTTAGGGTGTCCACAACCTGCCTGGGCAACCTGTTTCAGTATCTTATCATACTCTCAGTAAAAAATCTCTTCCTGATATCTAAATTAAATTTCCCCTCTTTCAGCTTGTACCCATTCCCTCTTGTCCTATCACTACAGTTCCTGACAAAGAGTCCCTCTCTGGCTTCCCTGTAGTTCCTCTTCAGATACTGGAAGGTTGCTATGAGTTCTCCATGCAACCTTCTCAGCCTGGAAATTCCACGTGCATCTGGAATTGGAAAAAGGGTTTCTGACTCTTAGCCTTGAGATCCTGGCTCAGCCCTCCAGCAAGAGTAGAGTTGGGGGCTAAAAATCCTAACTGTTTAAAGAGGTAATTGTATCATGAATGGAATTGCACATCAACTAGGAGAGGATGGAGTAAGAAACCAAGTGAGGAGAGGCTTCTCAACCCCATGCGTCAGCTTTTGCTTTTCAATTTACTTTTTTTTTTTTAAGTGTTTCAAGAGAGCTCTAGAGGACACAAGAGAATGCATATAATGGGAAGTGTAAACACGGGGGCAGCCCCTGAGTTCCCAGGAGCCCAGCAGGTTGTGCAATTGATAACTTCCAGCTACAAAATTTAGGGATTAGCCTTAAAATTAACTTTTATCTTTGTGTTTCTTCCCAACCGTGTTAAACTTTTGGTAATTTCAGTGGAAGAGACTTGGAGAACATTGACCCATTTTTATTTAAGGTTCCTACCATGGCCTTAAACCACTCATTTCTGTTGGCTGCGTATGAAAATACGTGACCTCTAAGGCATAGTCTGGAGTTGCTGGTAGATAAGTCCCTCAGAACAAGTATTTGTAGATGGGTGCTTGTCTTTAGTAACATCTCTTTCTGTTGCTAAATGCCCATGTTTTACAAGGAATAAAGAACAAGGGAAGAAGTAGGAAGAATACATATGAATCATTTCAGATTAACAGGGCTTTCCTCACTTCAGCCTCTTGGTCATCTCTCTTGTTCAAGTCTGTTGTTTCAGAGACAATCAGTGGAGTGTGTAATTAGAGCTGCCAGCCCATGTTGCCTGATGCAAAGTGGTTTTTTGAGAAATATTTGGACTACCTTGTATATCTACAACTAGGTGAAATTGAGTTAAGCTGTAAACACTTACTGTTTTCCTTTTCCATTTTATGAACTCACTAGTTTTCCTGTGTGAATGGGAATGTGTGACCTTTACAGTTGTTGCTTTTCAGTACATGTATGTACCTCCTTCTCAAGTGTTAATGTTAAGGCTACTAATGTTTCGTGAAGCACAAGCTGTCATTGTACACAGTAATACGTGATTGCCCCCAGCCCCACCATTCGGTCTGAAGTCTGTGAAGAGGAAAAAGTTATGTTAATGCAGGAACTAGAATGAATCAAGCAAAAAATTTTCCTAAGAGAAGTGTATTTCTGTGTAAGACCCATGTTATTTACTGGTCATGTCTTTGTTCTACTCATGAAGATAACAAATACGTTTTGCTGTAATATTTTGGTTTTGTTAGTGTCGAGTTCTTTATTTCAAGAGGAAATTAAAAGTTCTTAATGAATATTCTCTGATTGCAATACTGTATGTATGTGTATATGTGGATGACATCACTCCTTACTATTATATGTTACTAATAAAGTGTATAATGCCTAAATTGATTGGAGCCAAGAGTAACATTTTTGAGAGCTGCTTGCTGATAGAGCTGCTAATCTAAAAGTGATTTTTTTTTCTTAGAACCTGCCTTTTAATGTAGGAAAATGTGTAAGTGTATGAATTACTGTGTCATTAATAAACATACATGCACATGCAGAGTGCACGTATGCAGGGTATAGAAATTTTTTCTACACAAGACTATTGGCATTCAGAGAAATTTTCTTGGGGCATGGAATTAAAGTACTAGCATTGGTAGTTGAGTTGTACTGCTCTAGCACAGAGATTTCTCTTCTGCTTTGGAAAAGGTCTGTGAGGAAAAGAAAGTGCAAATTAACCCCTAAAGCAGAGCAATCCAAAGGCAGCTTCTCGAGGGTAGTGCAAATATTGTTTTAATAAAGCACTTGGTTTCAGAGGGATTATCTAGGGAGAGAGGGTAAGATAACTTCTTAGAGAAGATAAAAGTGAGACATTACATTCAGTTATGGCTAAAATCGGAGTTGTCTTCAGTGGGAGCACAGCAGAACCCTTGTGAACACTCTGCAAGGGTTCTGTCACCTGCCCTCAGACATTTAACCCAGCTGTGAGCCAGGCAAATTTGAGGAACCCGCATCAAAGAAAGTAGAGTCATGGTAAGAATATGTTTTAGTTTTTTTATCTCACTTCTCCACAAAGCTGGGATTCTCTCTCAGCTATTTTGGTATGCTTCACTGAAGGAGGTTGCATGTGCTGCAGAGCACAGCAAACACAAGACTTGTGTCATAAAGCAACACTAACATGCAGCTCAGCACTGGGTTGAGCTTTCAGGTGGGTTCTTCATTTTACAACCAGGACCACAGGGTCATGCTCCTCTTATGGTACCTCTACTAAAGCTGCAGGCAATATCCCCATTTAGCACTTTAATTTAAACATTCCCACAGCTAGGAAGGAACAATCCCAGAAAATTATTATTCCCTAAAGTTTCTTTGGTGTTGGTGTTTCAGGTGGGTTTTTTTTTTTGGGGGGGGGTGTGGTGTGGGTTTTTTTGTTTGGTTTGTTTGTTTGTTTGTTGGGGTTTTTTTGGTGTTTTTGTTTGTTTGTTTGTTTGGGTTTTTTTGGGTTTTTTTGGGTTTTTTGGTCAGATTCTCAGTCCTTGAAAGAAAACACTAGAAACCTCATCGGGTAAATGGGAGATGTGAAGCCATCCCGACTATGATTAGTCAGATAATCATTTCTATAGCTAGGAGGAGGCCCTGTAATCCAAAGCTAACAAGTATTACTCCTTCCAGAAAGTGATGTGGTTTGTGTATGGATAAAACAGGCAGATGCTTAACAGTCCAGCTGCTTCCTGGGGTGGAAAGGTTTCCTAGAAGTCTGCTGGATTTCCTTCTGTCTGTGCTTCACAATGAACTAACCCTATCTGACCATGTTCTAAATCAGTATTTACAGCTTTATTAAACAACTTTCAGAAAACAAAACAATGATATCCTGAACTTTGTAGAAAAGACTTCAGCAGGTATGTCACAAAGGCTAAGTATTGGCAATGGTTAGGCATAATTACTGATTTGTGAGTAATTATATATTTGTGAGTAACGAGCTAATATCTGCTTAATATCAGGGACCAAAATTCAGCCTCTAGGATGCTAACTTCCAGTGTTTCCTCAGTAAACTGCTTCTTTGTTTGTAAGAGTGTTTAGACCATTAAAAAGGCAGTAAATAGTATCTAAAGGGCATTGTCAGTATTTTGGCCTTGTGTTACAAGCTTCCAGAAATAGACACAACATTCTACAAAAATTATAAACTCCATGCAGATGGAAAAATCCCAGGGAACTATTGAAGGCTTCAGAAGTTTTTCTAGTCTGCATTAGGCTGAACCAGAGAGTTCCCACTTTCTTTTTTCAGAATGGGGCAGTCCTAAGGTTTCTCAGATGTTGATCACTAGTCTGGATAAGGTAAAAGAGGGACTGCAGATGACTGCAGAGTTAGTTATTCTTTTAAAAATCAAATTGTCCGGCTTGCTGCCAAGAGAAAAAGAAGTTAAATATAACAGCACAGTTTCCAAGGCTGCGCATGGTGTTTTCTCCATTAAATATTGGAAGGCAACTTGATTTTCTCAGAATAATTCATCAGCTGGTTCTGAACAACCCCGCAGGCATTAGACAGAATGTACATCCTGTGTGCAATGAAGAGGCACTGTTCCACTGGGGTGAGAATGACTCACCCAGGGATCATTAACTGGCTTCAGGGGACTTGCATTTATGTTACATTCTGCTCCCAATGAACAACTGAATTTACTTTGGGGTCTAATGCTAAAAGCCTGAAATTCACTTAGACGCCACTGCCTAAAGCCTAGAAATACAATGATCTCTCATCTTGTCACTGCCCCACTGAAGCTTCAAAAGGGTAGAGAAGCCCTCAAAGGCTTGGAAGCTTGATGAAGTTGTCCAAACCAGACTGTTGCCAGGGGAGACACAGAGGTCCCCTCTTTTGGGGAACAGAATACCCCATGGTCAGTGTGATTTTTCTCTGACCTACTTCATCTGCTCAGAATTTGAGAATCTCATGAGGGTTGAAATGTCTCTGTGCACCGAGGGCATTAGGGCGTCTCCTCAAGGTCTGCAGCTTGTGTGATTACACAGCATTCCTGGGGTTGATTCCAAAGTCAGAAGGTGCTCTGTAGGCTTGAGTTTGCTAGTTAGCTCTGAAAATTACTATCATTCATGTCATGGCAAATAATGAAGATGACTGAAAAAAAGGAATTTTGCTCCAGATTACTGTATTTCCTTTAAGAGCTTTATTTTTAAAATGACCACAGAATTTGAATTTTACTGTCACCTTCAGGCACTTCTGCAGTGTTTTGATTACTCTTCAATCATTCTCTGGAAAGGGGGACTCTTAATCTGCAGAGCACTGTCTCCCAGGGATGCTTGAAGTGATGCTTCAGATCAAAAATTGTTTGATAAAATCATCAGTGTCGTGATGACACCTTGTTGCACCATGGCATTGAGAACAGTAAATCACACATTTCTCTTTGCAGGTTTCACACAGCATCTCAGTTCAAAGGCTTTTGGTGTTTGGGCTTGTGACATGTTCTATTGCTAGACTTAATAACTTTTCCAGTCTACTTTTCTTTCTTCCTAGAAAAAAAATGCATTTGAGGGACTTTAAAACATAAGGACGACCTTTGGTCAGTGTTTCCTAACCAGCATCCTACTATTGCTGAAGGGCACAGATTATCCCATAGCAGGACTAGATTGCTTAATTTATTTCTGAACAGCAACAATAATTGTGCTTCTAATCTTAAGCAGGAAGGGGTTTATTGCAGTACATTCCTCTCTCCACACAGGCAGGGATGACTCAGGTGCTCACTTGGCAGTGGATGCAAGTCCTGACTCTCACCTTTAGTGCCACCATGAGCAGCTGCCTTGTGACAAGGCCTGTGGATGCTGACGATTGCTGAAAAGAAAGCTCATTTCTGAGTGGCAGACTTTTTTCAGCCACTGCCTTTCTTTACTACCTGTATTTTTATTATGCAGTTCCCCTGGAAAAAAAAAGTGATTGTGCTGGGTAGTTTGCCCTCTGATTAAAGGTTAAAGAAGTAATCAGTAAAAAAAAAAAATACTGCCAGTATTTATGGAAGGTTATATTAGTGTTTTCTTGTTTTTGTAAGCAGAGCTTGCTGCAGGGACCAAATCATGTGATATGTTGACAAGTAAGACCTTCACAGCAAACTATTGACGTAAGTATTTTCCCAAGCTACTGCAATGTTTGAGACTGAAACTTAGGAACGAGACAGAAGGAGTAAGGCAGGCTAATTGGAATGTTGATGTTGTACCACTCAGAAACAACAGTTTCACCTGCATCTGATGCTATCAGTTGTAGACCAGAGTGAGGTGGCTTTAGGAAGTATGGAAAAGTCAGGTTACTAGGACATGCTGACCTACAGTTGGGAGTGGAAAGTGAAAATTTGCAAACCAGTTTTAGATAAGGCCTGATTTATAGGCTTTTCATGACACTTTGACTTTTTTTTTTTTATGCTTTTAAAAATCTTTTTTAATGCAAGAAAATCTTGCTTGTTGGATTAGACTGAGAACAACTGGAGTCCAGCTAGTCCCATCTAAAATAAACACTGTAATGATTTGTTGCAGTAGAAGTATTGCAGGAGATCCCGGACTTGCTCAGGCAGAAATCAAAACATTCTGGTGAAGTTCTTCACTGGTGCAGCCAAAGCAGCTGATGGCTGTTTTTTCTGCTAGACCATTGCAAAATAAATAGTGCGTTAAGAGTTCTCAGAAAGGGCTACCTTGCGGAAAGCTCCAAGGAAGCACACCCTCAAGCATTTCTTTTATAGCTTGCTTTTTTTTTAAAGTCTGCTTTACATATTTATTTTCCCAGTGATCACATGGAAATTTTATGAATAGAGGAAGTTGTTCTTACTGGTTACATAAATCTCTCCTGCAAACTTGTATCAACAGCCATTCCCATATTGCCATGGTTACATCCTTATCACAGTTCGACCTTTCATTTCATTACTAAAAAAATCCTATGCCAGCATAACATTCAATTTAGGAAAAAAGCCCCAAACAAACAAATTTTATTTTCCTTTCAAAGGATCAAATGAGGTCACTGTGGTCTTTTCAGGAAATGGGCCAATATTTGCATTGCAATAATGCAATTTACTTACAGCAAGCAAACTTTCTTGACCTGTGCTTTTCTGCTGCCCTCTGCAAAGCTGAAGCACCTCTGTAGGATTAACCGTTTCGGACTGCAGCTGCTCTGCCGGCTCCTAAATGCAGAAAAGGTCATTAAGATCACTTGGCCTGACTTTAGCACAACAGCGTGCCCAAGCTGGTGTCAGGAAAATCCACAAATGCCAGAGGTTTATGTCCATAAAGGAGACAGAGGAGTCCTGCAACTTTATTCGAATAAAGGAAGAGAGACCACCGGGACACACGCCCGCGGGGTTTTCTCTCTCGAGGTTTCGGAGGGTGCAGCCTCCTTTTATCTCAAACTCCTAGCCTCATGTTGCCCTCTTGCTTTCCCTGCTGGCTGAGATACTAGGGAAGGTACAGCCTTCCCGAACTGCCTACCACATATTTCCCCCTTGAACCTACCATTTTACCCCTAAGTTCAGAAGTTCTGGCTTGTGCAGACCCACTTGACTGTTTCAGCAGCCAAGCTGTCTGGGCTCTGCAACACACCTGCTGCCCAAACTTAGTAGACATCAAGACCCATTTCAAAGACATTAACACCCATATCTTCACCCATCAAATTGTTTGTAAAGACATTAGCTGTCCTCTCACTGGGAACACTTTGGTAGGTACCCAGGCTTCAGGCTTTTGTACTGAGTGCTGCCAGCTGGAGGTACTGGGCACATTTCCTGCTCCACCAGTAACTGATACTGGTACAGGGACCTTCAGTGAGTGCAGAGCACTTAGTGTCCACTTTTACTACCTGGGAAACAACTCAGGTCCAGATCTCTTCTGTAACCATCTGATGGAAGGAAAGAGAAAAAGATAAACAAGCTTTTGCTTCCCAGCACTGCCTGGGATGGCAGCAGATTTGAACACCCAAAAGAAAACTTCATCTGTTCCTTGGAGGGCTGGAACAAAACGTGTCTCCCGCCCTGGCTGGCTGGGCTGCTGGAGCAGCTCCCCACTGCCTGCCTGCAGAGGCATCAAAGCAAATGCACCAGGGCCAGCTTTGTGGCATGGTTACGGCTCTGAGAAGGGTGCTACTGTGGACTGGGACCAGGGGAATGGCCACATGGCCTGGCTTGGAGGGGTCCAGAGTACAGGTTGCAGAGCCAGGACTGGCCAGACAGGGTACGGGCAAGGGCAGTCTGCTGACCAGCCCATCTTTTGCTGCAGTGCTGGTGCTGGTCTTGTTTCACTTCTGGGTTTGTTGCCTCAATTGTGGTCCTGGTAGCACAGAGTGGCATTCCTGTTCACAGTGAGAAGTATTTTCACATAGCAAGCTTTGTTGATAGCAAAGTCTGGACAAGGCCTTACAAAGACCTTACAAAGGTCTTACAAAAGGCTGGAGCTGTGCTGGCAAAAGATCTGCGGAGCAGAAAACCACCGAATTTCAAAGCAGCAAAGCAGGAGCGTGAGCAGTGCATGAGACCTCACAGGCCATGAGACAGCAAATGATACCAGTTGTCCATTCCTCAGCCTGGCTGCAGCTCCATCTTCTGAGGCCAGGTCGGGCTGGAGCTGCTGCCCAGGAAAGCCTTCTCCTGCTGGCTCCTTGCGCAAGAAGGGCTATTTGGAAACAATGGGTAATAGAGGAAGTGTTTTCCCAGATAAGCCCAAATAAATACATGAATGAACTTCCTCTGCTCAATATCGCAGGGCAGTGAGGGTTCGCTGCGTGGCCGGGCTGAATTCATTGCTGTTTGCAAGAAGATGCTTTCTGATGAAGGGGATAGTGGGACTCCTTGTGGGGGTGTGGGGGTGGCACTTTGGAGAAGTAGTCTGCTCGGAAGAAGTGCCGATGCTGATATCACCTTGCTGCCATGGTGCAAATTAAGAGCTATTAATTTTCCTGCACTTGGTTGTGTAATTGCACTGCAGGGCCTTTTGAATGCTGCATTTAAATGAGTCTGCAATTGGAAATAATGAAGGTTAAAACCCTCTTACATGATAATTTTATGATGAAATTAGTTCCTTTGACCCAGAAAGCAGCTGTGGTAGCAATGAGCTCTGCGTTAGGAGTAAGACTGTAGATATGAGGTGTTGTTCAGAGCCAGCTTTAGAAAGATATATCCATCCAAAGTGACTGAATTTCAAAGTCGAAAAGGTCTGGCACACTGGGACAGAGGCTGGGCAGGAACCTGGTGTAAGAGGAAGAGCTGCAAACAGAGCAGGAAGCAAGGCAGCTCTGCTGAGAGTCACAGTATCAAAATTAGGTGACTCCACGAGGTGAAAGCCATTGGATACTGGGGGCATGCTGCATATCCCATCCTGCTTTTACTCATCTTGAATGTCTGTTCATAACTAATACCAGGGAGGGCTTTGGCTAATCCAAAGCAGCATTATTCTATTTTTACTCTTAATTTGTCGCTGGCAAGAGGGTTATTAAGACTTCCCCTTAGTTGTAGGGACTTAGGGACTCTACTTTTATCTCCTTAGGCTGTTGTTTCAAAGTTGCCTTTAGCTTTGGGACCTCAGCTAACTTCTGCCCTGTCTGTCCAGCCCACAGCTGGCCTTGGACACATTGGCTGACCTCTGGGAGTTCAACTGGTCACTCTTCAGCCTGAGCATTAGGGAGGAGCTGGTAAGAATTTCCTTCTTTCAGTCCTGATTGGAAGTGGTCTGGATGCTGCAGACTGCTATTAAAAGAGCTGTGGTGTCCCAACTTTGCCATGCCCCTTACCTGTCTGGCCAGGGAGAGTCCTTCCCTCTGGCATGGAGCACGCCCTGACATGGTGGATGTAGGAGGCTTTGAACTGCAAAGCACGTAGCATCACTCTAATCTTCACCCTCCCAGAGTGGCTAAGAAGTGGGTGGGTGTAGGAAAACAATCTGAAGGCTCTTGGCTGCTCTGGGCAGTGAAGCAGCACTGAGCAAGGCTGTGACAGCCTCAACATGGTTGCCTGTTCCAACAGGGAACAAGGCTCTGGGACATACGTGACTGCCAGCTTGTGTATCAGCATCCTTGAGGATGACATTCCGCTGTGTAATCCCAGCACTCCAGGCTCTGTCACATGCAGTGTGCCCCTCAGCTGCTCACACATGGATGCCACCACCTGCACAGTCCCATTCGTTCTAAGATCCAGGTCTGTATGATTTTCAATCTTTCCCCTGGCTCTGCTCCAGTGAACTTGCAGACTTTCTCGGACTTCCTTTCCTTGCACTGTCTTGTCTGAGCCTCCCTTGGCTCCTTGAGAGCCCTCTCCTATGTATCTGCAACCATCTGCAGCCTCCCTGGGTCTCTGTGCTTCATCATCTCCCATCTGGAATTCATCTTGGTGCTCTCACATCTTGCTAATGTTCAGCATCATCTGCACTCCAGAAGGAGACACTGTGCTCCCCCTGGGATCCTGCTTCCAAACCCAGCAGGGTATGTGTGTGTGTGTGTGTGTGTGCGTGTGTATTGTCTCTGCCCAGCGTGGATGCACATTTTCCCTCCAACTGCAGTGTTTGCTTGATGATTAGGAAAATGCAGGACATAGTGGAGAGGGTAAAAGACTCCACAGCAGCTCTAAATCCACTCTGGCCTTTCCTCCTTTTCCCCCGGATTGTGTTGCCATTTACACACAGAGCCCCCACATTCAGCTCAGGGGGTTTCCTAGACCAAAGTCTCCTGGGCTGAAAGCTGACATTGGGCAAGCCATATAAGCTGAAGTCCTTGGTTTGCTTTAGCTGATGGAACAGCTTTTCTCTGGTCTCCTTTCCATTAAACCTCCTGATGAGATTCTGGCATACCATGTGGCCAGGGGACAGCAGGGAGGATTACCGGTAGGACTCACAGAGACACGGGCTCCTGTGGAGAGTGATTAGCAACTCAACATACGCTCCTGGCTCTTGAGAGCCTTCGGGAAGCTGATTAGGGCACCGCAGAAATTTATTCATGTCTGGGAGCGGGGGAGATCAGAGTGGCAGCACTATCTGAGCGCATGGGCAGCGGATGGGAGCAACATTTCTCAGACTATTTGTATCTGATGGGGGGTCACTCCTAGCTGTAGGAGTTGTATTACACTGACACTGTTGTGCTTGATGTAAAGAGCTGAAAATTCCCGTTCGAGCGTGGCCACAGCCATCAGGGCAAAGTGGGCGCCGGAGAGGGCAGTACCGCCAGGGAGTTCTCTGCCCGGGCCTGGGGCGCTCCTCTGCCCATCCCTCACAAGCGCCTGGTGCCTCTCTCGGCAGCGCTTTGCCTTCAGGCTGGGATCTCACTGCCACCCCCGAAACGCCGAGTGCTTAACAAGGGAGTTTCCAGCTCTGTTGGGAAGAACGGAGCAGCCCAGGTCTCTCCGATGAGGCGTTTCATCCTCAGGCATCGGTCACGCAGTGGGGACCGGGACGCGGGGCTGGGCTCGGGCTGGGCTCGCTTTTTTACAATCGCCTCGGCTCGGAGCGGCCGGGCTCGGCTCGGCTGCGTTCGGCTGGGCGCAGGCTCGACTGGGCTGGGCTGGGCTGGGTTCGGCTCGGCTCGGCTAGACTCGGCCTGGCTCGGCGGGGCTCGGCTCGGTTCGGCTGAGGGCGAAAGCGCTCGGACTGCACCGCCTCGTTGTGGTGGCTCGGGCTGCCCGGCAGGGGGCGCCTCTCGGCGGCG
>VZTD01003019.1:1662959-1716572 GCA_013397725.1 Rhagologus leucostigma
CTGCGGCTGCCGCGTTCTGTGCGCGTCGAGCGGCCGGGGAGGCTCCAGGGCTGGGTGGGAGGGTGTGACACCGTAGCCCCGAGGATGCTCTCGGGACAGGGGAGGAGAAGGATGGGGCATCTGCTGTCCGAAAGCGTCCAGAGCGGGGTACGGGGGCTGCGGGGTGCTTAGGGGCTGGAGTTGGTGTCCTGGGGAACAAGTAAGAAGAAAATTACTCCTTTTAGCTTGGGGAGAAAAAAGCAGAAAACAAGAGTTAAAACAAATCTTCAGGCGCTGAGTGAAACACTTAGTGCAATTTTAAAGCAGTTTTTTGTTTTCCTTTTGGAACAGAGGCATTTCCTAAAACACAGCCTTGGTCCTCAAATGTAACAAGGGATTTAAACTCAGACATTTCGTTTCCAGTATGTGGAAAGATTCCGAATGCTTTTGTCTTGTACGTTCCTCAGTGCAAGCCCCAAACAGCTCTGCCTCACCCAAGTCTTTTTCCTCCAGCCAGCAAATAAAATGTTGGTGTCTGCTGTTGTTCCAAGGCTTCTTGACTCTGTGCTGCATTACTGATCACAATGTCTTTAACACTCTCTGCTTTGGCAGACTTTGAGCTTGATTCACTCCTCGCATCTAGCAGCATTAATCTGAGCTGACCGCTGAAGTCTGGCTTGATTCATACCCCTCTGCGTGCTGGCCTGAGGTGGTTGGGCTGCTGTTGTCATGGTCCAGGCTGTCAGTGACACTGACATGAACCATATGCCTGTTCTTTACGTGGAGTAGAAAGGAAATTCTGTGCACAGGGAAGTTGAAAGCTTATTGCATAGGGCTGTATTGAGAAGGTGCTTGTCAAATAAGATGCAGGCTGAAAAGGCCTTTCATCTCTCTTCTGCAATGTTTAGTCCAGTGCAGGTGCGAAAGGGACGATCTCTCTCCACTCTGCTCTCCTCGTGCTGGAACCAGCCTTTGTTTGGATGGGGGAGCATATCCAACTAAGGAATAATCGGGTTATGCTGAGTTTGTGGTTCCTTGGTGTGGTTCATCTTGTACTTACACAAGCACTTGAGGTGGAAATGAAGGAGCAGGGAGAGGGCAGAACTTCTCGTTTCAGCAGCCTGACCAGCTTATGCCAGTCTAGATGGCCTGCAAACCCGTTTGGTGTTAAGAGATGGCAAAGCACGCACCAGACTTGACTTTCATCCTTTACTTCCCAGCACCAGAGCATGTAACTTTTACTGGTGATATCCGTGGTGACTGGCAAAGCATCTGGTGAGAGACACGCCAGTGGCTCCAGTGTGCTGGCCTGCATACTGTATTCTTGTGGGAATGTCCCAGAGAGCATTGCCCATGGCTTCTTCCTCAGTGCCGTAGCACTGGGCTGACTCTCTGTAGCATGGGCTGAAGCTGGGCAGGAGAAAAAATGTTTTGAAATCTGCCTGGCTGAGTCATTTGATGTTGATGATCAGTGGAATCACCGCTGCCTGGAAGCAAAATCCCAGTTGCAGTGATTAATTTCTTCAGGGGCAGGAGGACCTGGTGCCCTCTGTGACTAAGTAGCTCTTGCTGGCTAAGTGTGAGACCTCTGGGGTCAGAGGGTAGTTTGAGGACTACCTGGCCCTTATTGGGGTCAACACAGCTCAGGTGAGCAAATGAAGGTTAGGAGCATGTTTTTTTGCCAAAAAGTGGTGGTGGATTACTAAAGTTTTGATGGTAATTTCTGGGTCAGAGTAGGAATGTGAGGGGAGACTTGTTCCTTAAATGGTGGTACAAATTTTCTTAATTGGCTTGTGCTGCTGGGTATGTGTCCTCCTGTGAAAGGCCAGGTACTGCTGTTTGGGAGTGATGAGGAAAACTTGTGCCTGTTGAGAAGATGATTTGTAATCTGCTTGCATTGATAGTTGGTTCAGGCTGAGTGAGTGGCGTGTGCAACTGCTCCATTTCTGCATCTGATCTGTTCTTAATCCCTAGTGATGGGAGAGAGTTTTCATCCCCTCTCCAAGAAGCTCCACTTGATTGCTCTAATCATCTTGGTATTAGTCTCAGCAATCATGCACGCAGGGTGGTAAGTAGCTTCTTACTGTGTTGGTGAGGTTGTCCTTACTGGAATAAATGCAAGCTGCAGAGGTGCAGCATCTCTCTCGGGAGGCAGAGTCCTCACAAAAAGCTGGCTTGTCTGCAAGGGCAGTTTTGGAGCCTGTAGGGTCCCCACCTCTGACTGTTGGCTTGAGCTCTGGGAATAGTGCAGCCTCACCGTTTGGAAGGGCTGTGCAATCCTTTACGTGTTCTGTGGTCTTGCGGATACTTGGAGATCTTAACAAATTAAACCTCTCAGCAGCTTTGAGGACTCTTGCTTGTCAGCTTCATCCATGCTGAGTAACAGTGTGCTTGAAGGGGGAGCTAGTAGAAAATTACTTTCTGGTCATTAAGTGAGACAGTGGAATCGGGCAAAACGAGTTTCACGCAGGATGTCTGTGGTGAACTGAGACCACAGCGTTCCCAGCCACGGGATGAGTCTCCAGCTCTGCCACGTGGTCTTGCGCTGCAGCGGCTCCACTGTCTCTGGAGCTGCTGTTGCTTGGAAAGACTAATATAAGGTCAAGGCTTTTCATCTGACTCGTCTCTGAATTTAATTTGCTTTACAAATTCATGGTCTGTAGTGCTGTGTCTGCATTTCCTCTTGCCATCCATGACCTCCTGCTACAAACCCTTGCCTGCTCCTTGCTGCTGTGAATGCATACCGGGAGCTGGAGGGCTGCATCCTCAATCACAGCAACGCTGTGCTTTCCTTCACTTCTCATATCATGCGGCCTTGGCTTCTGCTCCATGCTGGGTGGGTGACCAGGATCAGTCCTCCTGCAACTGGGGCAGGAATCAGGGAGGGAAAAATGTTTGGAAGGAGTGGGAGTGGTGTGTAGCTCCCCACTGCCTGGCCTGGCTGGCAGCATGGTGTGTGTACTGCCTGCCCTGCACTGCAGAGAGGAGAGCAGTGCTCGCCTGTATGGGCTCAGGCTGATGGACGCTTCGCCCTCCTTGCCTGAGATCTGGAGGGGCTTGGGCCTCCTGGCTCAGCAGGCCTGCTGAGGTAACTGGAATATGTGCCAGCCAGTGGGAAAACCCTGGTTCTCTTTCCAGACTGTGCTCTGGTGTCTGACATGATCATCCTCCTTGGATGATGTGATCACCCAGGCTGGAGATGGGGAGCACCTCACCTGGAGGTCTGAACCTGTCCCCTCTGGTGAGAGCGGCCACTGTGGGTTACAGGAAGGGTCATGTCTGTTCACACTGGTGCTGTCCCTGTGGGGTGCTGTCCTGGGTCCCACAGCTGGATGAGGGCTGGGGAAAAGATGAAATCCCCACCTCTGCAGCAGCCAGGCGCCTCACTGGCTGGGGCTCCCATTGCCTTGGTGTGTTGTGTAAGTGCAATGTATACACCTAGAGCTTGTGTATCTTTGAAGCAAAGGATTGAGTATATTGGAGCAGAAACAGCCACTCCTGGGAAGGTGTGACAGTCCTGCCATAATTCCCTTTGTCAGCTCCTTGCTGCTTCTGCAACTTGAGCCTTATCTGGTGTGTTGAGTCCAGGTCTGCCTTTGAGCTGGAAGGGACAGGTGAATAATTCATCCAGACCAAAGGGGCTGGGTGAGAAAGAAACCTGTGGAACCAAAAAAATGCTTCTAATGAAGAGCTTAGGCATGAAAATCGTGATTAAGAAGCGCTAATGAGTCTTGCTCATAGCTCCCACTAGTGAGAGGAGAAAGCCCGTGTGTGCAGGTGTGCCAGCGCCCGTGTAGCACTGGGATGGCGGGGGCGAGCTGGAAGCCTCGCCATCTGCTTGCCACTTACAGTATGTTTCTGTGTGCCAGTAGTGTAGGAGTCTCTGGTTTGTTTTTTTTCCCCCCTTCTCTGAGGTGTATTTACTATTTGATTGTAGTAACTCGCCGCGTGCGGTAAATGCTGGATTTTGGCTGCTTTGGGATTACTGGTGCTCACTCTCTGAAGGCAAACACACATTCTTAATAGAGGTGGGAACTGGAGAGGAAAGTCTTTGTGGCAGACATGGCCCCATACCACCTGAACTTGCTGGTCTTACCTGTAATTGCTGACTTTACGTGTATTTAGGACAGTGATATGTCACTTTATGAGCTTTAAATGATGTTTACAACGATATGGGCCCACAGATGCTTTTCTTTGCACCTTGTCACAGCTGCCCAAATTGCTGGTTCCTGAATTCGAATCTGCACTGATAGTCAAGTAAACTGCTTCCTCCACTGTGTTTGTGAGAATTGTGCTAACTTCTTTTTAGCCACACTGCTCACTTTAATATCTGCTGACCCCATGTTTTGCAGTCTCACCCCTAAAATAAGTGGACTTGGGACAAGACTGTACCCCTTTCCTGCATGGCTGCAGGCTCAGGAGCCAAATAGCTGTGGGGATTTACCATGGATTGAGGGCCTGCCTTCTTAAAATGCTTAGGCACAAGCAGATGTCTTATGAGATTTTGGAAAAATCCCATTATGTTGCCAGTCTGTATCTTTAAGTGTCTTAATGCCATTAAATATTTGGGTCCCAGGTGGTCTTCTAGGTGCCATGCTCTCCCTCCCCAGCAAGCGTGCTGTAGACACATGGCAGATGGGAAATTATGCAGCCCGGGATCCTTGTCTCCTTTTATCTTTCTCTTGTGGTAAAGGAGGCAAAAAATTAGATTTGAAATGGCTTCCTGGGGGAGGGAGAACAGCAGAGTCAGTACTGGGACTCTGCTCATCAAACTGCCCTGTGCTGGGGGAGGAAAATGGGAAGCACAGGCTTTCTGTGCTGGACTGTCTGCCCACATAGGGTGGTGTCTGAGGAATGCCGGCGGCTCTGAGGGTCAGCCTGCCACGGCCTCTCTGTGCAGGGACAGGGCTGGCTCTGCTGCTGGGGCAGTCCCTGTGGTCAGCAGGATGACTTTGCCTGCTGCTTGAGTTCACGTGAGGTTTAAGCCATCTGTGCTGCCATGCTGTATTGCACTAAGCACATGCCGCTGCTCGAGTAAATCACTTATCTGCTCTGCGGGGAGCAGTGGCTGTCTAACCTCTTTATCTTTTTTCTTGTGTCCAGCCCTCAGTGCCGCCAGTGCCAAACTACAAGCTCTCCATGTCAATCCCAGAATGGCTCCAGGCAATACAGACCTACATGAAGATGCTGCAGTATCCTTCTCGAGCGTATGGTCTCCGGAAAGAAGGCTGACGTGTGCCTGGCGTGAATTAACAGAACTTTTCTGAAGCTTTAGCTGGTTGCAAGGGCTTGGGATCATTTGGGGGTAAAAGGACGCCTCCAGGAATTTGTGATAGCACCAGCAGCACTGAGCTTGTCATAGCAATCCTCTGGGAGATGTAATTAGCTTTAAATGATACTGAAAATTTTAACTGAAGTGACATTGGTGGGAATAGAAGTGCTTATTTTGAAGTTGATTTATGAGGGTATTATGATCGGATCGTGATGCCTGGAGAAATAATATGGCATCTTGTCATAAAGTGACTGAGAGAGCGCCAGTGTTGTGGCAAACCCTTTCTCCCTCTGCCTTGGCAGCCCCTGTGGGCTTCCTGAGGATTGCCTGTGTGCTCAGCTTGCAGGGAGTGCTTGTCATTAGGGTGAGGGGCACGAGCAGCTGTCCTGACCCCAAGGTGGGCAGGCTTGCCTGTGGCACAGGAACTGACCAAAGGAATCTCCTTTCCAGATGTCCCACCTTGCTTGGGGGATTCATCAGGGATCTACACATCTGGCTGGCCTCTCTGTCACTGCCGCATGCTCAATTCCAGACTGTTTCCGTTGCTGACAGATAATTTCAGAGAAGGTTGCTGGCCCATATGCTGCTCTTCTGTTTCCCTTTTTCTCTAAACTCTGCCTTTTTATGCGCCTGTGTACGTGTGTGGGGGGAAGCTGTGGGGATGAGGAATGAATGTAAAGTCCTGGTAAGGATTAAGAAAGGATATGGGTGGCAGCTGGAAGAACATCCAAAAATAGCAGGCGCGGTTAGCTTGGTGGGGAGTCGTGGTTGGGATCAAGGCGGTAGCCGGGCCTGGAGCTGCAGCAGCTGCCGTGGGGAGGGAGGCTGGGGCCTGCCTGCTCTGCAGGGAGACGGTGCATTTCTCTTCTTTATGTCAGCCACTTGGCCAGGACAAGAGGCTTACTGCTCGCTGGGATTGTGCCAGAGAGGATACCATGTCATACAGAGCTCCAAAAATTGCATTATCCCCCACCTCACCCCATAGTGGTTTTGAAATCCTGCATTCTGCTATATAGCAGGAGCAGGCCTTAGGCACAGGGTTTGGATCTGTGTTCAGAAAAGCTTCAAAGTGGGCTGGGGAGCAGTGTCTGGGTGTCCTTTGAGGGCTGGAAGAGGATGTATGCTTTGTTCAGAGCACCCTGAAAGGGCCTCATGAATTAGGTTTTGAAGGCAGGAGAGAAGTAAAGCCTTGTTTGTGGAGAACTCTGAACTCTAATTGAAGTCAGTTCAGAGCATCCTGGTGAGAGCTGGAGTTTTTATTTGGGCTGTGGTTATACATCCAGCAGCTGTGCTATTTATGCCTTGCAAGCAGCTCTTTGCTTCCATGGGGTCACGTGCCTCTGCCCTGGTATCTGCCTTGGCATCGCCAGTTTTACTGGTGTGAACATTCTAATGGGAATAGAATTTGGAAACTAGGTTAGGAAAGAGATTCAACCGGAAAAGTAACGTAGCAAAAGTAAGGGCAGTGTGATTTTTTTTTTTTTTTTTTTACAAAACTTTGTTGGGTTTTTTGTTTTGTTTTTGTTTTTACTGAACAGATTGGTTTCCTGGTCTGATTTATTGCATTGCTACTCGAACAGCAATGCTCAAGGAGCAGGAAGAGACTGCTTTTGGTGGTGCTGCTGCATGGCAGCCTGTGCTTCTAGGCAAGTGGTGCTGAGATTTGATTGACTGTCTGCTGGCATAATTTGTGATGGACTTTTCTGCTATCCTCGTAGTGTTAACTAATGACCTTGATTTGCACGTAGCCGATTGTTTTCATTTCAAGAGCATAGTATTTTTTTAGAGAATGATTTATATTTCCTAAGTGTAAATGGATGCACCTGCAATGGTTTTGGTTTACAGGTCATAGGTGAGCCATGTGGCTGATGGTGTTAAAAGACTTCAAAGGGAAATAAGTTTTTTCAGACCATGGATTTTGTTGATTGGTTTGGGTAGGCTATGAAAGCTTTCTCTTGTCCAAATGGGAGACTTTTTTCCGAACTTGCAATATAGTAGTGAGAGGGACCTAGTGGAAAAGAGAATTTATAACCTTCGAATGCCAAATTGGAGTGTCATTTTAGATGAACAACCTTAATACTTGACTGCACCTAGTGCTGTTAATAGATCATATAAAAAGTCAAGTGAAAACTGAAAAGTTTTGCTTTATTTCATGTGCCAGTGTTTAATATCTGAGAGTCAATGGCTTTTACTGCTTGTTTTGTGTTTCAGCAGGAACTCAGAACTGAAATTCACCTTCTGAGCAGTGTTATTTTATTGTTTGACTGTTCAAGTTACTTTTCTTTAACAGACAAAATACAGATACAATCACACAGGAACACAGTTCTTCGAGATCAGAAAAACCAGACCTCTAAGTGGGTAAGTGTCACTGGAACTGGTCTAGTGCCCTTGTCGCTGATCACCTGGCGTTTAAGCACTGCAGCACCATGGCATGGGAGGGCTGTCTCCTCTGTGCCACAGCTTCTCTGGGAGGGCCAAAGCTGCCTGTGTTGCTGCGTTTGCGAGGAGTGTCCCACCTTGCTGCCGGGTGGCAAATGGACCATCGAGAGCCAACAGGTGGAAGAGCTGTTCTCGCTCAGCAGCTGCGTGGGAACTGCTTGGCTGCAGGCCAGAGATGCATGCACAAGGGTGGGAAAACTCTGTGCTTATTGGTGTTGGGCTGGGAGGGCTGGGCTATTTTTCTGAAAACCGATTAAGTCCTGATATTCTGATTGTGCTCTAATGCCCTTTGCGGGTGGTAGGAAGGAATTAGCTATTCAAAATGCAGGAATTTTAACATCCTGGGCACAGTTGTTTACCCTGGAGGCTCGCAATGGACTGTTTAAATCGTGTGTCCGTGTTTCTCCCTTGCTGCTCATCTTGCTGTTCCTTCCATGTGGTGGACTTGTGCTGGTTGGTGATGAGTTGTGCAGTGCAAGTATGAACATGTGCCCAGGGAGTCTGGCAGCAGAGAACTGGGGTCTCTTGCATGTTAGAACTGCATCATACTTAGGACAGCTCTTTAACAGAACCCAATAAATTAGCAGATTAGGGCAGGAAGGGTGTTGACAACATTATGCTTTTATTTTAGGGTGAAATTTAGATAAGCAGAATATAATTACTCCCATAGACTGGTCTGTCTCTAGCTCTTCCCAGCTCTCTGCCATTAATCTAATGGTCCCTCACTCTAAAATTCCAGTTCCCATCTCAGCTTTGTGCTTCAGGTTTTCATCTTGCTGACAGCAATCTTTCTCACCTCCTTTATCTAATGTTCACTGCTCTGGTGGAACTAGTTTAAAACAAATCTTGTGCCTTGAATGATAGATGGGTTTACAGAAGCTTAAACCAATTTTCAAGCTGCTCACTCATTTTTAAATTTGTCCCATTACTTTTTTCAAAGGAAGTGAAGGATGAAAATGAATTATGCTCAGCACTTACCACTTAAAAGGTCGTCGTCTTCCTGGGCTGGATAAAAGCCTGGGTTATGAGGATGGTGCTCTTTCCTAGAAGGGAACAGATACAGTGCTCGCAGCTTGGAGATGTGCCTGTTGCTTTGAATCCTCTTCCAAGTGGAGCCATTTCCTCTGTTTATCTGCCTTAGAGTTTGCTTGGGTATGAGTGTCTGACTCCTCTCCGTGTCTTGCTGCTGCTAGGAACTTCTTGGAATGGGGTGGCAGGACTTCTGGGGAGTTCAGGATGGTGCCCCTGGAAATGCTCCAACTCCTCAGGAGCTGCCAGCTTTACAGGCACGGTTGCCTGAATGTGGTGTGTGCTGGTCTGGAACAGTGTAAAGTCCTGAGACCTGTGCTGCTTTGCTCCTGGATCGGGTAGATGGGAGCGCTGGGAGCAGTGGAGCTGTCAGGAGCACATGTTACTGCCCGGGTCCTCTTGTACTGCTGTAGGGCTCCAACACTTGCCTGGTCTTGATTTCTCCAGTTTTGAGAAGGAGAACACATACAAGGCTCTCTGAAGTTCCTGCCATTTTTATGAAACCAAAATTCCAGTTGTTTTTATGAAACTTACACTTTCTGGTTTAGATTTCAGATCTTTTAATATTACCTGGCCAAGTCAGGAGGATGGGACCCAGACTATTTTCAGTAGTGCCCACTGACAGGACAAGGGGCAGTGGACAGAAACTGGAACTGGAAGTTCCATCTAACTGTGAGGAAAAAAATTTTTACTTCAAGGGTGACAGGCTGCCCAGAGAGGCTGTGGAGTCTCCTCTGGAGATACTCAAAACCTACCTGTGCAACCTGCACTAAATGAACCTGCTTTAGCAAGCAGGAGGCTTGGACAGAAGATCTCCAGAGGTACCTTCCAACCCTTGCTTCTGTGATTCTGTGTGAATACTGTGTTGATTGCTCTGTAATTTAGAGGTGTGCGTGAAAGCTTTGCTTTCCTTCATCTGGTGTGCAGGCCAGTTTTCATCAAAGCTGAAAAACTGCCTACACCTCCAAGTTTTTTTTTTTCTGGGAAGTGTGTTCTGCTTTGCAAGAAATCTGCTCCCAGTATGGCAACGACAGGCGTCTTGTGCTGAGGTGACAGGAGCTGCTCTGAGCAATTCCTGTGGTGTGAAAGGCCTCACTTGCTGCAACACAAAGTTTGCATTTGCAAGTTGATCGGGCAAGATGCTGAAAGCCTCCAATTGCCACTGGCTCTTGCAAAATGAGGCTGTTCCCAGAGCTTTATTGATGCTAAACATATTGCTGATTTCATAATGTGAGGGCTCAAAGCTAATGAAAGTATTACGAGATCTTTGGCAGCCTCTCTTCAAGACAGCAGTGGCTGGACACAAAGAAGCTGAGTACTAGATGGAAATTGAATATTCATAAATTCATGTGAAAGTGTCCTAAAGCAGCTGGGGCATATTAATGAGTTTTTCTATTATGGAAGGAGGACTAGATATTGTAGAGATTTACTGCCAGCATCAGTGTGATGTATGAGAAAATAAAAATGCGTGGCTGAGCGTAGGAGGAAGAGCATAAATTATCTGTAGGAACTCATTAAGGGATATAGTCTTGCTATAACTCAGTATTTACAATCTCTTTAAGAAAAAGTCACTCTTATTATCAGCTTAACTTTTAGAGTGTCAGACACCACGTGGATTTGTCTAGACTACAGATAGCACTTTTGGAAATGTTAGATTTCTGTTGGCGTAGCTGTGTGAGTCAGGGTGGCAGAGCTGCGAACCTGTAAACTTTGCGTGCTGTTCTTGTCCTACAGGCAAACTGTGTCTGCAAATGTGTCCGGGTCTCACCTCTCCCGAGTTGGCTGTATTTGCACAAAATCCAAATTTACAGGTGTAGCTACATCCACCGTAGGAGTGCTTTGCTAATGGAGTATAAAGGTATCCTAAGCTGGGACAGTGCCCTTCACTGCCTTCATGATGCACCTTTTTGTACTGAGTAGGTAAAGGGCACCCCGTGAAGTTCAGCTCTGCTGATCCATGTGTGTGTGCATGCGATATGAATGTTTCAGACACCAGTAGGACTGGTTTTCCTTTTCCCATGCAGGATTATGCTGGCTCAACCTATATTATGACTTTTGTTGGTACAACCAGTGTGATAAAAAATGGTACTTTTGACTTACACAGCCATTCTTTTTAAAACTTCTGAGCTCAGATCATGTAAGAGCTTAAGGACAAAAGTGCCTGGATATCTGGTAATATCTGTAACTGTGAATTCACTGTCAACAAGCTGTTATTACTGGGTTTACAAGGAGTGTAAGCCCTCTGGAAGCTTCTGTTCTAGGATGCAGGCGTGAGGCACGATGAGAAACAAATCTCTTTGTCCTCCACTGAGATCTGGGGAGGTGCAGTATTGTACTGTTCCCTCCAGTTAAGTGCCAGCTGATCAGGGGGACCTACAACTGAAGCAGAAACTGATGTTTGAGTAGGTTCTGGTGGTCTTTGAGAAATTAGAGCCCAGAAGCTGCTCTGTGAGGAGGGAGAGACGTTCCGTGGCTGCAAATATAAAAATGTGTAATCGATCGCAATAAAGGAGCGCGATAGGAGCTGTCATGTGGCAGCGATGCAACCAAATAACAGGGAAGGGGAGACGGGAAATCATGCTGTTTCCACACACCATGTTATTAAGGAACACTGATGGGGCTGTAAAGAAAAATGGGCTCATACCATTTCCAGACAATAGACTGCAGAAGGCATTTGAACATCTGCTTCTCTCTCGCACAAAGGGGGAATGTTACAGATGCGGTGTGGTGTTCAGCATGTGGTGGAAATGCTTTTGCTGCTGAAACACTGTTTTTGAGAAGATTCACAAGATCAGTATCTGCTCTGCTGTTTTATCTCCTTTTGCTCTTGCTGGTGCCTTTCGCTTCTCTCTTGGCTTCATTATCATGAATGAAACTGTCAGGAGCCTTAAAAAAACTTGGGAGAGGGCGATATGGTGGACCTCATGCAAAGTACATGGGCCCGTGCAAGGAGAATTTTGTGGAAAAATGTGCTGGAGGATCTCACTAATAAAAAATTTATTCAGTCTTGTAGGAGTCTTTCTGGTGAAGGTAATGGGGAGCCTCTCCTAAGCATGGCCATCTCTGAAGGGACTCCAGTGTGATCGGTGCCAGCTGGTGAGATCCTCCAGTTCTGGGCATGCTGAAAGGTTTTAAGATTTTTCTAACCTGTATTTGAAATTGGGTGCCCAAGTGAAAAATCCAGGAGCCAAAGGAATCCATAGTTCCCACGAGCTGTCTTTAGATACTGCCATTTTAAACAGAGAGCATCCTAAAGAGGCAAAGTCAGCTCCTTTCAGGGCCTCTCTTACTGCAGAAAGCAAGGGAGATAGTCCTGGTGGGCTCCTGAAAACACTGAAAATTTTGAATCAGTTAACAAGGAAATATCACTATCTGCCAAGGACTGGATCTTGAGGGAGGAACAAGCATCATGTTCCTGTTGGCTACATTTGTTAGAGGCAGAAGTGTTCACTGTGGTCTGGAACAGAGATCTGCCTGGCAGACGTCAGATAGTGGTGTAAATGCTACAAAGGGAACTGCAAGGTGCTTGTCTTTGACTGTAGCAGTCTCCCCCAAGTTCCTGGAAGAGATGGGCTGCCCCCCATGCTCACTGGAGTGTGGGGGGAGGGTGACGGGGCTAATTCCCAGCTCTCTGGTATAAGACTGTACAGAATAGCTTTATATGTGAAATCTTTTCAGGTAACTGTCAAGATTTAAGGAAAATCCCAGAAGCAAACCCTGCTAAGGCAGGGAATTGAAATGCTTGATGCTATTTTTTAATTCTTTTCCGCCTTCCTTAAATCTCCTTTCACAAGTTTAACTGTGCAGGCTTTCTGGTCACTATTAACGTCTGAGACAGTGTGATAAGAATTTAGGAGTGAGAGAAAAGAGAAAAAGGACAAATCAAAGAGCACGTGTAAGGAGGTATTTTCAAATGAGCTAAATAGTCTGTCATTTGCCATAGATCCCTTAGAGAACTGACAAGCAGCCTCCAACCATTAATATTTGTGTTAGGGAGCGTGGGGAGGGTGGGTGCTGGGGAAGGCGAAGATAGCAGCTTTTAAAAAGAGTAAAGGAAAAGATAAGTCTAGGAACTTTGAGTTTATCTACAGTTCAAGGGAAGGGAAAGGCAACATTAATATTGTTGGGCACTGTTTGAGAATTTCCTTCTATGAGGGTGTAAGAGCTGCTGTCATCCAGGGAGAAGACGTGGATGTAATGTCCTTGTTTTAATGTGGCTTTTGATGAGGCCACATCTTATCTCTGCAGATAAGGCAGGGACCTTGAGTCTAAATAAAACTATTTAGTGTAAAGACCCAATATGGTGAAAAGCAGCACATGGAAAGTGTCACTTTATCACTCTTGCCTAGCAGAGATTGTCAGCTGGGATGTGCAGTGTCTGTCCCAGCTCAGTTTTTCCTTAATGGTATGGGTAAGACTAATTGTTTGCTGATGGATGGTTTGCAGTCCAGGCTGGACAAGGTGACAAGGCTTTGAAAAGTGGAATTGGGATATGCAGAGTGATCTCTTTGGCTGGAACAAAGAGGAGATGATTTAGTGAGGGCAAATGCAGAGGAGGGTTTGGGAATAGCCAGCTGTGGAGAACAAAAGGCTCGTTTTGCAAAGAAGAAGCTGAGCTTAAAAAAATAAAAGAAACCAAACAAAATTCACCAAAAAAGCCCAACCAAAAAATCCCCACCCCTAACAAAAAAGCCTCCCAACCAACCCACAAAAAACCTTCACCAAAAACACCAACAAAAAAACCCCACAAAAAACCACCAGAGCCCGATTCAGCGTGGGCCAACAGGGAAAAGCCAACAGCACACTGGCTTGGTTGCAAATATGCACTAAAAGATGGATTCGGAAGGAAATTGGTCTGTTCGTACTGTTGTGGGCTTAGCTAAAGGACTGTGAGAAGTGAGTCGGTTGAAGGGATTCCAAAATTGAAAGAAACAAACATTGTCCTAAAATCATAACCTCAGGGAGAAGGTACCAGGGGGAGTGAGGGAAGAATTAAATAAAAATTGGTGTCTGCTTTCTCATGTTCACAGAGGAGAGGGTAGATTACAGTCTTTTGCATATACAAATGTCTGTATCAAGAGGACAGATAATAGATGGTCTCCATGCCCGCTGTGGAGAGCCAAAATAGCTCCTGATTTAATTTGCAAAATGAGAGGGATTTAGTTTAAACATTAGGGGACCTTCTTAGATGCAAGGTTAAGTATAGGATAGATTAGCTGGTGGGTTCCCAGGCTTTTGAGAAGCCAGTTGAAAGTAGACTGAAAAATAATCTGTGAGGAGTGATTTAGATTTGGCTTGTGCTACCTTGGGCAGAGCAGTGGCTTGGGGATTCTCCAGAGGCTCTGCTTCCAGTACAAACACAGGGTTTAAGGCCGTGCTTCGACTCAAGCTTGTTACAAGTGGAAGAAAAACTCTCAGTGGCTCTTGAACTAGGTCATGCACATAAACCCTGCGGTCCGTGCTGTAAATTCAGAGAGAAAGCAAACTGTTTGCAGAGTATTCCCCGGGATTCCAGGATGGATGTGTGCGAGGGCACAGCCTGCCCCAGGGGTGCATGTGGACGCTGGTTTGCTGACCACTGGTGGTGCCTCCTGAGCAATGCTCCCCTCACACAGACCCTCATCACTGTCCTGCTCCAGAGGTGTCTCTGAGCTGCCAGGTCCTGCTGCAGCTCCTGGATCCCAGTGCAGGGTGCTGTGTGTGCCTGAGGAGATGCTGGCCCTGCCCCTGCCCCTCAGACCGTGTTAACCAGGCATAGGTTACGCTAAATGGCTTGCAGATAAATAGCTTTACAACTCAACATTTTTCCTCATGATGCACATTCATAATCAGCTGTCTTTTTCTTTTTGTTTGTTTTTTTTTTGTAACTCCCCTGTAGTTAGAAGATCGGAAATTCAATGGATTATCTTGTTTGTAGATACCTCCCATGCCTCATCTGCACGTAACACTTCTGAGACAGAGATGGGGCTTTGCAGTGGCCACTGTGGTGATCAGCACTGGGAAGCCTCTGTGGGAGATGAAGGAGCCCCATTGTGTGCCCTGGCCAGGGCTGCTCCGTGCTTCCAGCAGTTCTGTGGGGTTCTGTGGCTGATTGTGAGTGTGGAGGAGGCAGGCGAACTCTAATTAGTGTTCTGTACTGCAGGCAGAGTGTAAGGGGTGGTTGTTTACAAATGAAAAGATAATTTCTAACTTGGATAAATGGGACATGGAATGGCTGTGACAGGCTGTAATAGCAGTGGAAGCTCTGTTGTCACTTGCACTCAACACAAGGTTTAAAATGCATGAGGTGGGTGAATCAGAAAGTGGGGGAAACAGACTCTGATGGTTTCAGATACATATTTTCATAATCTTCTCTAATACAAATATTTTTGTCATGTGATGTTGTGTTTCCTTACAGTAGGGATCTGTTTACAAAGCTCTTCCCAGGGAAAGGATATGGATAGAGAAGGCTGCAAAATAGAGGTTATCCTTTGGCTTAGTTTTCAGCTGCGCCTTTTTTAGGGGGCAGTTTTTTGGTGTGTCACTGGATGTGCCTCTTCTGGCCTTTTTTTAGGCTCCTTCCAGTATTTTTTTTTCAAGCTGTCCAAGATTTCAGGATCTGTTTGTGGAAGGGGATGGGTTACCTACTAGGTTAATAGTGCAGTGTCAGTCTGGCACAAGAGCTTTCTCTGCTGACCAGAGGTTGCTTGTCACAGTGTTGTGTCTCTGTCAAATAATTGTATTCCAGAAGCAGAGTCTAGAATGTAACTAAACTTTGTGAACGTGCGAAATCCTGGGCATGCATAGTTTCCTGCACTCCTGCAGGAAATTGTGTGGAATTTGCCACTTTCCCTGTCCACAGGAGATGTGGAGCAACAGCAAGACAATAACTCAGCTTGCAGTGGTGGGAAGTGTCTGTGTTGGTGGAGCTTTCTGCAGAGCAGGCTTTGATAAAAAGGCAATAAATTCTGGTCTACAGCCATAGCTATGGGATTATGGAGGCATTTGTAGCTTTCAGGGGGCTATGTAACCATCCTCTCCTGGTTCGTTTTTGGTTTGGTTTTTTTCTCTCCAGAGGAGAGCCAGGGTTGTTTTGAAAATAAGCTAAACTCAATCTTGCTCTGGGATATCAATGATTGCCAGCTTGTGCAGTTCAGTGGGGCTTTGTGTTACAGTCTGAAGTGATGCTCATGGAGTCGCTGCGAGAGGCAGAGAGGACTGCCTTCCTCCCATCCACCTTCAGAGGCTGGAAGGCACTGGGATGCCAAATAATCTTTTTTTTTTCTCTTCCTTTTGTTTTTCCCCCCCCCGTCATCCTCCAGAAATTAACAGGACTCTGACAAGTCACTGAAGGGGAGAATCAAGTTCACCAGCTCTTGCTGAGATAAGAACTGGAGGTGCCTGGCTCTCACTCTACAAGAGGATCTTTTGATTCCTGTCGATTGCTCTAGCTGGAAGGACTGAAAACTTTTTTGTTTCTGTTCTAGGTTAATGGAGACAGCAAAAGAAATGACCAGGGAGTCCTTACCTATCAAATGCCTTGAAGCAGTTATCCTGGGGATGTATCCTTTCACATGTCTGTGACTTTTTCCAATGTTTAATACGTTGCCCCTCCTGGATGGTGTTTGTGAGGGTTGCAGCCAAAGGTGAGTGCTGGCAGCTTGGGAAGCTGCCCTGGTATTCATCACCAAGTTGCTGAATTGCCTGGGCTTGTAGGTAGGAGTTGGGATGCCGTGTGCCCAGGTCGCAGGTGTTGTAGTTTGGCCATGCAGACTTTGCCTCCTGCCCTGGTAATCTGCATAATGTCAGGATCTGACCCACAGTGCCCAGATGAGTACCTGTCTGCACAATCCTTGTTTCCTTTGTTAGCATTTCTCTGTTGGGTCTTGTTGGAGCTTGGTAACACCTGAGGAGCGCGGGTTCTGTTCTGTGTTTGTTTGATGTTTACATGGCCAAGTCGTGTTAGCTTTTGTCTCTCAGCCCACAGCTGTGCTTTGTGCAGAAACGTGTATTATAGTTAAACATTTGAGCTTCCCCTTGACATAATGCTTGCTTCCTACTCAGTCTTCAGTCATTCCGACACTGACTTGCTTCTCCACCCTCTTGTGCTGTCACTGATAACATCAACCTGCACCATCCTAAAACGCTGGAGGAGGGCAAGGCAGGGCTGCAGGAACCGGTTGCCAGACACATCTTGTCAGAAATGGTCAAGTTTCAATTAAAACAAATCCCAACCCAAAATAAGCCCCGAAGCAAACCATCTCCTGGGATGTCTCTGTGGCGTTTTGCTGGCTGCTGCTGCCCCCTCCCGTGGGAGAAGGAGCTGGCAGAGCCTGGCAGGTAGTGCCTGTGAGAAGGGGATGGCTGCTGGGGGTGGGAAGGGGATGTGGGCTGAGCAACGTGCGCCAGAGATAGGCCTTGGATTTGGGTCTGAGGGGTGGCTCTGGCTGACAGGGCTTCCCTTGGGAATGCTGACAGGCTCTGCATGCACCTGGAGGGATTGGGGTCCTGGGGGCTTGATCTCAACAAGAGGCTCAAACCCCCTTCAAAGCCTTTCCAGAAGGAGAAATCATAGAATCATAGAATATCCTGAGTTGGAAGGAACCCACAAGAACCATCGAAGTTCAGGCCCTGTGTTGTCCAAACGCTTCTTGAACTCCGTCAGGCTGCCTGGTGCTGTGACCACTTCCCTGAGGAGCCTGCTCCAGTGCCCAGCCACCCTCTGGGTGAAGAACCCTTTCCTAATATCCAACCTAAACCTCCCCTGACACACCTTCAGGCCATTCCCTCAAGTCCTGTCACTGGGCACCACAGAGAAGAGATCAGTGCCTGCCCCTCCTCTTCCCCTCATGAGGAAGCTGTAACTGCAATGAGGTCTCCCCTCAGCCTCCTTGTGAGGTCCCTTGGCTGAACAAGCCAACTGACCTCAGCCACTCCTTGTGTGGCTTCCCTTCTAGGACCATGTCCATTGCCCTCCTTTGGACACTCTCTAATAGGTTTATATCCTTTTTTATTGTGGCACCCAAAACTGCCCCCAGGACTCGAGGTGAGGCTGCGCCCCAGTGTAGAGCAGAGCGGGACAATCCCCTCCTTGCCTGGCTGGCGATGCTGTGCCTGATGCACCCCAGGACATGGTTGGCCCTCCTGGCTGCCAGGGCTCTGCTGGCTCATATTCCCTTTCTGTGGTGCTGCTCTCCAGCCTCTCATTCCCCAGTCTGTCCACACAGCCAGGTGTGCCCTGTCCCAAGTGCAGATTCTGGCACTTCTCTTGTTAAACTTCATAGGTTGGTGACTGCCCAACTTTCTAATTTGTCAAGGTCTGTCTGCAGGGCCTCTCTGCCCTTGAGGGAGTCAGCAGCTCCTCCCAATTCTGTGTCATCAGCAAACGTACTAAGCATACCTTTGAGTCTAGCATCCAAGTAATTTGTGAAGATGTTGAACTGGCCTTGAAATGGAGCCCTGTGGAACCCCACTAGTGAGTGGTTGCCAGCCTGATGTAACCCCATTTGCTGTAACCCTTTGTGTCTGACCCGTGAGCCTGTTGCTCACCCACTGTGTTGTGTATTTCTCTAGCTGTATGCTGGATATTTTGTCCAGGAGAATCCTGTGAGTAACAGTATTGAAAGCTTTCCTGAAGTCCAAAAGTTTACATTGATTGGCTTCCCTTGAAATGATGTCAGTGGATCTGTTATGCTTGCCCCTGTGTCAGGGTTGTGTCCCAAACTATTTGGGGACGAAAGGGATGGGGGAAATAATCCCCAGGTGGACCTGATGCTGCTCTGCAGTGTCAGTGTGGCTTGCAGTGCTGTATTTCTAGCAGTGAACTGATTATTCCACATATCACAGGAGCAAAGGGTGATTAGTGGCCTACAGATAACCATGATAACCTAAAAGTGTTGCTGCTGGTTTTTCTGCTTGCCTCAAACCTGACTCGTGTGTTCAGTTTGGTGGTTTTGGTTTTTTTTTTTGAGAAGTGGAGGAAGCAAAATAGTTAGAAGCTATATTTTATAGTATTTGGTGTCACTTGAAGTTTCTTCAGAGTTAAGATGTGTTTGAATTTTTCTGTCTCTAGATGCTAATTAAAAAAACCCAACTTACGGCAAACTTTTTTTTTTAAGTTGAGAAGGTTTGGTCAGGGGAGAGCATGGGACAGGCTTGTCTTTCTAGGACTTCTACTTTCTGTCCTGGAAGTCTGTGTGAGAACAGGGACTGTCTTCTGGCTAGTGGTCCAGCAACAGATGCATTGAAGTTTAGAAGATTCCTGCAGTATAAACCCCAGATATTTTGCTTGAGGTGTGAGTACATGAAGAGTGTAGCAGCGGTGAGTGGATGGGCCACCTGAATTTGTCTGGGAAGTGGCTGGTACGGAGCCCATGCCCGTGTGGAACCTCGTAGTGCTGTGGTCCATGTGCAGCATGAGGGGGTTTTGGAAGGCATCTTTGTCATGGCACCTGGAGAAGTTTGCTGGTTTTTGTGAGCTGTGAGATTTTGATCTTCAGCGTTGCCCTCTGGATGCAGACACGATGAGGCCAGCGGCGTTCCAAGGCCAGGTGGTTTCCAGGGAAGATGTGCTTACCCTCTCCTGAGTGTCCAGCCGGTGCCTTCACACAGGCCTGAGCTGAGCAGCCCTGCGTGTGTGTTAACCTCTGGTTCCATGCCATGTCTCTGGAAATAAGGTACTGCTTGTAATTTGTGTGCTGGCAGGCCTTGAGTGTTGCTTGGATACTGAAAAAGCACAGCCCACTCCAGCGGACCCTCGGTGTGAGCCTTCCTTCAAAGGCCGGCTCGGGCAGAGCAGCTTAGCGAGATGTCGCTTTAATTGAGCTGCTCGCTGGCTTGTGCAATTGCCTTTTTCTGTGTGACTTCTTATAAAATGCTTCTATAATCCCTCTTGGTGCAAAATTAAGTTTTGCGTAATTGCCTATGTACTTGATCTTGAAGCGTTTTTGTAGGGCAGTGAGGTAAAGTACTGAGCTACCCTGTCTGCACCCACCAAGGAAGCAGCTGCTCTGAGATGGCTGAAAGCTCAAACAGATCTTGCAGTATTATTTTGCAGCAGTCTGCACAGCTCTTTTTCTCTGTGTAGCTGTCTGAACTGGCTTCATATCTCTCTGCTTACATGATCTGCTTGTCAGTGCCTAACCAGAAGCATTCCTCCTGCTGTCTTCCCCAGGGCATTTCTCAGTTCACTTGTAAATCAGCTGAGTAATGGTGCGTTCAGCCCACTCTTTCTGAGCAAAGATCCAATTGATTTGAGCTCATGAAAGGGAATAGTAAACCGGAAAGTGCCAAGGGAATTTTATCTGCGCTGCATTCACTTTATTAAAACGTGGAGAGCGAAATATGAGAGGGGGAGAGGGAAGCTGCACACTGCATCCCTCCTCGGGGAGTCTTGTGGAGCGTGTCTGCCTTGGCTGAGCATAACTCACTCCCGTTGCCTTCAGCATCCTTCTCCCAGTTCACGTGAGGTAACGCTTGGACCCGCGCAGGGTATTAGACCCCCTGGCCAATAACATCGTTAAACAAGGAGGAGAAGAGCAAAAGCGTCTCAGGAGTGAGAAATTATTCAATAGCTTCTGCATTATTCCTTTTGTGGATGCGATCAGCAGATGATGTTTATCACCACTTGAGACCTGGGTCCATCTACTCTAGCCCAGCAGGTACATCCCTGGGCTGGGAGCAAGTGTTTTCAGTAAGGGGGAGCATTTCTTGCAGTCACTGCAGGATGTTGATGTCCGTGTAGTGCTCCTCTTTGCCTCCTTCGTGCTTGTCTACAGCTTGACCCACTTGCTAACTGAAATATGGGAAAGGAAGATCCTGCTGAATATCTACAGCCCCTCTGGTAGTTGTGAAGAGCTGAGAGAGAGCTTTTAATTGCTTACATTGTCATGGTCTAATCTTTAGATAGTCACCTCTGACTGCAGCCAGGCACTGGAGAGTAGATTTCTCAATCTAAGGGATGTCAGCCTGGCAGTCCCGCGTTGGGAGGCTGAACCAGCTGCTTGAGCCTTTCCTACATGGACACTGGAGCTGCCAGGGGGAACTGTGGGCCTTCTCTGTAGACAAGATCCAGATGTGGGCTCAGTAGCACTCTGCCTCACAGTAAGCAATCCCAAGCCCATGGGAAATGCTGTCTGACTCCAGCTGGAAACCTCTCTTGAGTGTTTACTGCTGGTGGTTGGGGACCCTCTGAGCAGCTGCTTGGAGAAACAGCTCTTCTGGTTTTACTGAAGCCTTATCGGATGGTTTTGAAGTGCAAGGTTTATTTTCCTCCTGCTCCACATCCTGCTCTGTACTAGCAGCTTCAGCATTGCTAATGTAGCTAAAGCTGCTTCCTTGCTCCCAGCCTGCTGCCATCCCTCTAGCTCACTGCTGCCCAGTGGCACTTGCTCATGGCCCCAGCCCGTGGGAGTGGCAGGAGGGGGGAGAACCAGACACCCTGTAGTTTTCTGTGCTCATCTTGACCAGACTTCAGCAAAAACACCCTTGCTGGGCTCTTAAGACATGAAGCACTGCCGCTTTCCAGGTATAGATTCCAGCACTTGCCCTTGTTAAACTTTGTGTGGTTGGTGGTTGCCCATCTCTCCAGTTTGTTGAGGTCTCTCTGCAGGGCCTCTCTGCCCTTGAAGGAGTCAACAGCTCTTCCCAATTTGGTGCTGTCCCCAAACTTATTTATTCCTTTGGGTTCTGTGTCCGAGTTGTTAATGAAGATGTTGAAGAGACCGGGGCTGAGGATGGAGCCCTGCAGAACCCCTCTAGTGACTGGACTCGGGGCTGATGTTACCCACTCACTGGGACTCTTTTGTGCCTGACCTGTGAGCTTCTTGTGCTTCAGTTTCTGCCAGTTGCCTCTTGTTCTGTTGGTTGGCACCACCCAGAAGAGCCCTGGCTCCATCATCTTGATTGACATGAAGACCCAGGATCAGGAGGCCACTGAGCTTTGCTGCAGCTGCTTTTGCCCTCTCCTGCTCTGCACTGCTTCTCTATTGTGGCATGTAATTTACTCCCCGACTCTCCATCCTGCAGTTACAGTCCCAGCTCAAAAGTGTGATTACAGCTGCAGCATTGCCATGTGGTTGCCTTTTGTTTGCCACAATACAGCTCTCCTTGGGCAGAGCAGAAAGGAAAAGCTGTAATAATGATGCATGGACAGAGGGGAAGATCTGATGTGCCTTTCCAGCCCATTTGCTGTGTATTTCATCTCGGGTGGGGACTCTCATTAACCAGTCCCTCAGCAGAAGCAACCTGTACCTAAAGGTTAATTTCCACAGCGGTTGTTGCTGGGGTATTTGATGGTGGGTAATTTCTGCCCTCAAAAGATTCTTTTACTCCTACTAAGGATTTAATGAGATTAAATTGCAACTTCTCTGAGACCTCGTGGCAGAAGTGTGTATGTGTGGCGGGTGGCCACCAAAGCTTTGTATGGACTTAATAGAAAGGCACTCGGGGAGCAGAGAGAAAAACCCTTTCATAATGAGGGGGAAAAATAGTGGTGATGTTTGAAAGCTTCGTAGGTGTTAATAAAAGATAGTGCTTTTTCAGTTACACAGAATGATAAATACAAAGGGCTTTTGCAAGAATCGGTCTGTAGGACACAAATTATTGTAACATGACTTTGATGTACACAGGATGCACCTTTTAAGGCCCGAAGCAAGGTGACCTTTTAAATGAGGTGAGTGTGTGCTGAGTTTTCCAGTTGACATAATGGCACTAGGGCCCATTCTGTCCTTGCAGTTTATTTATAACCTTTAATTATAAATAATCTACTGATGGTGGGGTGGAGGTATTTTTCTTGGAGAAGCCCGTCCTGAGGCAGCAGTGATCCGGTGAGACCACCTAAGGCACACGGAGCTGTTTCTGTCCTGTGTTGGTGTAGGTGATACCGGGGTGGGCTTTGACAGTCGCTGCAGGGTGTTTGTGTTTGATGGCAGTGGGGCAGGAGGTGGGTGCACATGGCCTTGGCTGGGTGACAGATGTGTGTGGTAGGGAGGGCTGTGCTCTGCTGTGCAGTCTTCCAGACTCACCATACAGACAGTGAAGTGCAGCGTGAGCTGAGCCCACAGTGTTGTCTGTTCCTTTACCCTCTAATACGTTTTCTCCAGGCTGCTAAAGCCGATGACATCTAGCACTGAATGCAGCTAAACATGTTTGACGTGGACTCGAAAAGCTTCCCTGTGGCTGTTCTGAAAGTTTTGTGCCAATGCCTTTTTCTTGCCTGTTTTTTTTTGTTTGTTTGTTTGTGAAACTCCTTGCTCTTGACCTCAGATTCTGGGCAGTTCGTGAACCTCTTATTAGCTGGCTTCTGCATTTACCCAGAAGCCAGAAGTTTGAATATGTGAAATTCAACAAACACTGGGTGAAATATCCCCCTGAGAAAGTGGTTTAGAGACAGATGAGAGCCACTGGATGCTTTGCGTGCATCCCTTTAGAACGAAGAGGTGAAATGTGGGGTACAGGCAGGAGTCAACATCCCGGGGAGTCACACTGGTTGTGAGGTGGGTGGCATGTCAAGCTGGGCAGAACCACAACTGAGCCCAAATTGTGTTTTACAGTCTTGATACAAAGGCTTTCTGTGCTCTCAGTTTCCCAGCAGCTGTTAGGCAGCCGTGCTATGCAGGCAGGGAAGGAAGGCTGGCCACAATAACATCCCAGGATATCTCAGCTATGCAGTGGCTCTTGTTTCACTGCTGTTAAATACCTCCTTTTTGGGCATGAGGCAGGGAGAGGAGAGGATGCTGGCGATCCCCAGAGCAGAATCCTGGTCTGAGCAGGTTCGTGCAGCTTCAGTGGGAAATGAGCCCACTCCTCCATCTGTCAGGATGGCCTGACGCTATCCTGGCAGTGCTGCCTGTTGGGCTGGTGTATTTTGCAGTGGCAGCACCATGACCAACTGACTGAGGGGATGGCTCCAAGGTTACAGCAGGTGCCTCAGGCTGGAGTAACCCCAGGCTGGAGTGTTTTGCTCCAGCCTTTTCTGGTCATCCCTCCTCCATCCCCCAGGCGTGGGTGGGGGCCTCAGCTGCAGAGGGGAAGGGCACCTGCTGTCCCAGGGGCCAGGTGCCAGCACGTGGAGCCAGGGTGAGTTTCAGCTGTCCCAGGATTAGCAGCAGGGAGCTGCGTGCAACGTAGGTGCTGACGCAAAGCTGCTTGTGTGAGGGATTCTCAGCCTTTCCCTGGCACGGGCCAGCAGCCTCCCAAGGAGGTGACCTGCACGTAGTTCCCCTCTGAGATCACACACTACACTGGCACAGAGCTTGGTCCTGGCCTCTGCACGTGGTGCCTTTGAAATGGCCAGTCAGTGATTCCAGGGACAGGATTTGTTTTTTAAGAGCATTGTTTCTGACCGTGTCTCTGTGCTTATCTGATTAATGATCCATCTCAGAGCTTTCCTTTGGTTCCTCTCAGCAATGTGTTACAAGGGTAACATGCTAAAACACTCTGTATGAGGAGTGGCAATGTTGAGGGCCAGTTTACAGAAGGAAAGGCAGACTGTCACCTTGGAGAGGAATAAATCCAAATCTCTTGGTACTATTTGAAGACATGAGAAAATGAGGCTCAGTAAACTAAGTTGTATCAAACCCTCAAGAAAGGGAGGTAAACACTTTTCCCTTTGAAGCGTGGGAGTTTGATGTTGGTATCAAATGGGGAGCTTCCAAAGATCTGGGGAGAGTGGTCTCTCTTTGGGTGTGCTGACCTGAACAGTGTTGTGGTTTTTGTCTTTCCCCTAAGTGTGATTAAGAGTCATTCCCTTCCCTGTCTGAACCATTGCATCTTATTTTCCAAGCAGTGAAATGGGCTTTGGCAGCATTGGCTGTTTGTGGGCACAGTGAGAACAAGTTTGTGTTTGCAAGGAAGCCCTTTGCCCTGGCAGTTAAAAACCCCAAACCTGCTGAAGATGTTTTCCAGGTGTAATTGTGCCTGCTGCTTTCCCAGCACCGTTGTTGCCTTGATGCAGTGCACCCCAGCTACTTAACAAACGGGCAGCCCTCCGTGGAACGATTCCCCATCAGCTTTAAAACCCACTTCTCAGGGAACTATTTTCATCACGTGGTGCTTGGGATTTACTGCAACGGCCGCTACGGCTCGCTGGGCATGAGCAGGCGATCGGACCTGATGGACAAACCTCTCACTTACCGAACTCTGAGCGACCTCATCTTCGAATTCGAAGACTCCTATAAAAAGTACTTGCATTCAGTCAAAAAAGTCAAAATTGGATTGTACGTCCCGCACGAGCCGCACAGCTTCCAGCCCATCGAGTGGAAACAGCTGGTCCTCAACGTGTCCAAAATGATGCGCACAGAAGTCAGAAAGGAGCTGGAGAAGTTTGCCAGGGATATGAGGATGAAGGTAGGTCCTTGCACGTGGATGTTTGGCTCAGGAGGCAGCTGTGCCTTGTCCCGTCCTCCAGAGATGGGTCTTGCTCTGTGTCAGCAGACCGACCCCAGCCTGAGATCACGCAGCTATCAGGTGTGCTGGGGGTGTGCTTGCATCTGTGTCGGTGCTGCTTCCCCAGGATTTGATGTATTTTCAAGCCCTTATGGCTGTTTAGTTGAAGGAACTCCCCTTCAGCCTGGGAAACACTCAAACCCATACTTGTCCCTGGATATCAGGGAGCTGTTGCCCACTTTGCTTTCCTCAGTGACTCCAGAATAAGGTGGTTGGGAAGACTCAGCATGGCTGGGACTGGAACTGCGGGGAAGAGCGGCCCGGTCGCAGGTACGGGTCTCTGCTTTTTGCACCTGAGCTGCAAGAGGTGCCATGGAACATCTGTGTCACTGGTTGCCTCTCCTTGCAGGACATGCCAGGGGGCTGATGTCCGCCACCCTCAGCTAAATCACAGAGCAGGTTACATGGGAAAGGCGAGTAAAGCGATTCCCTAACAGACTGGTGCTTCCCTGCTGGCTGGTTGGACTGAAGAGCTCATTGGGAAACAATGGAGAGACAGGGCAGGCTGCCAGGGGGCTGCAGGGTTTGGCTGCCCTTGGGGATGAGGGGTGTCCCTGACCGTGCCTCTGAGCCTGGCATGGGCAAGGAGCTGTTTGTGGTTGTGGTGGAAGCAGATTTGGTGCCTGTCCAGCTGGCTGCCAGCAGTGCGAGCAGAGCAGGTGTGTTGCTAAGTATGGGTCTGGCTCTTGTGGAGAGGTATGTGGCATCGTGTCCAAGTTATTCTGGGTTCTCGTCCCCTTCCCTGCTAAAGAACGGCTCCTACGCAGCAGCCACGTGCCTTTTTGGCTGAGGCACCTGCCCCCTTGCCCTGACCTTGGAGTGAGCCTTGCCAGTGGCATCGTAGCCCCTACGTTGTGCTGCCATCTCTCCTGCCCTGCCAAGGAGTTTTGAGGGCCACCTTGTACCGTGCTATCACCTTAAGCATATGGGCTTGATTACTGATGTAATTAAGTTTGGGTTTTTTTCCTTCTTCTCTATTCATACGCTTTTAATACTATCCAGAGAGCAAACAGCTGAAGCAGGCTCGAGTTGAAGAAGTCCATATGGGTGGATGACTTACTGAATTTTGTACTTGCTTTGATAGAGGGACCAGCTCTCTGTGTGTGCTGAGCTGTGACACTGGGTCTAGTCCTTGTGAGTGCCTCAGGGCCAGGACCACAGCCCTGAACCCTTGAAGGCTGAAGGCCCTGCATCTGATCTTTCCCTTGAGTTACTACAGAATTCGAGCTGCTTCCATTGTGAGTGGGCTGAGTTTGGAGGATCAAGTCTTTAAAACAGTCCGGAGTGTGAGTGTAATGCTGATGGCCCTCTGATATTGGAGAGCCTGGAGGATGGGGCAAGTTGGAGACCTACTGAAAAGCCTCACTGTCAGAGTTCAGCTGCCAGCCTGAGAGATGGTTACCTCTGTTTGTTGAGAGAAAAGCTGGAGCGGGTGATTTGGCTGCCTGAGTTTCTTTCAGCTGAGGCTCAAAGCCATTTTTCTTATCTCTTGCCGTTGCCAGCTCTCAAGAAAGCTGTGGATGAGACAATATTCAGCTGGGAACTGAACTGGTGACACCAACTAATTTTTGCAGGGGGCCCCTGAACAGCTATCACATGATAACAGCTTTGAGTTCCTCTTAACCTGAGCAGGGTTTGAATAAGCCCCAAGGGACTGAAGGCTCTTTGTGTGCCATCCCTGCTACTGTATGAGGCCCTTCATTTTAATTTTTTATTTGCAGTGAATCATTGCCTTTATTGAAGGCCACTTCCTTCCCCCCCCATCTCTCACAGATTCTGAAACCCTCAAGTGCCCATTCTCCGATGAAGGAGAGACCCCGGGGTAAGTCGCTGTCCCCTCGCCGGAGGCAGGGCAGCCCTCAGAGACGGGCCTGCAGGAGAGATAAATCGTGAGTATTCCTGCCGCCATTCCTGCTGGGGCAGAAGGGGAGGGTGGTGATGCTGCTTTGCTGTACAGAACTTCCGTGCTCACTGGCACATACAGGAAAACTGCACCAGGTACCTTAGTGACCAGAGAGGATCCAGAAGCTGCTGGCACTGCTGATGTCCTGGCATTGCTGTGCTTCCTGCTGCCCGATGGCCCCTCCATGCAGGGTCCTTGGACTGCCGAGCTTACAGGGGTGATGGAAAAGTAAACCTTTTCTCTTCCCAAAGTGAAAACATCACTTGGATTGTATGCTTTGATTTTCTTCAGTTTAAAAGAACCCCAGACCACTTTCCATGTGTGTTGTAGCTAAGAGTTGTTCTTCAGCTTTGTGGGGAAAGATGGACTCACTGCATGCAATAACTCTAAATGGATAAAACTGAGCTTCCAAATCCACAGGCCTTTTACAGCCACTGGCAATTCAGACTCCCTTACCTTAGATGTGGAAGAGCTGAGTTTTAGCTGTACTGCTCCGTGCCAGGAAGCTGACAACTGTGAAAGCCTATACGTAACCCAGATTAGTCACATATTTATGATCGTTGCTCTTTAAATAGGCTCCCAGACTACTGTCTCAGCACTTATTTATTTATTTTAAAGCAGCTAACAAAGACATTAGACTAACCTTCTAAAGATAACTTCAAGATACGTTAGCAGCAGGTGATTTCACAGCAAGCTTTTATTTTTACATGTTCATTCACACTGTACTTTGGGCTTCGTCACTGGGAGCTCCTTGTTTAGTGCATAGGTAATTATAGTTGTAATGGGCTCAGCTGCTTCAGGCTTCTTCACCTCCTAGATTCCCTTTGAGGAACAGTTTCATTTTTGAATTTCTGATAGTGCTTCTGCAGTTGCTGGAGTGGATCATGTATTTGTGGAGGAGAGAGTGTCACTGGGCTTGGAGACTCTCCAGTTGAGCTGGTTTCCTCAAAGAGCTGCTGGGTATGTGGCTGCTCTGCAGTGACTGATCCCTCCTTGGCAGCTTTGCTTTTCCAGGACAGAAAGACAGGTGGTGTACAGGTGGCCTTGCAGTGGCTTCAGCACCTGTTACCTGCTCAGTGGTTCTGCTCTCTTGCTCTGTATCAAGAGCAAATGGTAAGTTGCTCTACAATAAACCCTGGGTCACCATGATAGGAGATGCAGGACCCAGATACAGCGTGATGAGCTCTGAGCCCTGAAGGGGGAACGGCATCCCCTCATCAGGGATGAGCTGAACGACACATCCCGGCATGTGCAGCGGTTGACATAAGGCGAGAAATACAAGAGGAGAAATTGGGTATTCTTTTCTCCATATTGATGGATCTCTGAGAACCTGATGGAGTGAGAGGCCTTTGTGTTACAATGGAATAGGAAAGACTCAGGTTTGCTAGGCTTTAGGCTGGAATCCTGGCTAAAGAATGGCTGTGCTTATCAACACTGTGTGTTGTTTCTTTGTGGATCTCTAACTCACGTGGTGTAATTACAGCTTTTTTGAGCTTGCTGGGGAGGGGGAGAGAAGCATTTTGCTCCAGTGTGAGCTGGCAGGGGCTGAATAACACATTCATTTGAAAGGCTTCACCTGCTGATGACAAGCTGTTATTACAGCCTGGGTTTCATCAACAGTAAAATTAATGGGCCTGCTGGGAGAAATCTCCCACTGAAGGATATGTGGAGTGGTGAACTAGAGCATCTTTGCTCGATTGCTTCTGAAGGACAAAGGCTGAAACTGTGCTTAAGGACGGAAGAGGATTTCACAGCCACAAACCTTTAACTTCTCATCCTTGTTCCTTCAGGTTTATTAGGTAAATGTTAGTGGTGGCTGCCAGCAAGCCCACGATAGCCTTTTAGCCTGGAAATGCAGCTGAAAGGCAGGTGGGGCACATTGCAGGACAGGTGGCAATGCAGTACCCAGTATGTGCCTGCCTTGGAGGCTGGTGTGTAGTCAAATTGCAGCTCGTTAACTGAGCTATGCAGCAGTCCATGTGCTCTTATCCCAGGGCTGGTGTGATCCTGCGTGAATGCAGAGGATATAGATAGGGTGGTGTGAATCTCTCTGGTAAGTCTGAAGCTTTACTGTGTCCACTTTCTCATCCTCTGAAGTCCCAAAGCAGGAGGGTGCAGTAAATTGCAGGCCTGTGCTGGAACAGGCAATGCAGTGTTTCAGCCTCATTAGGAGTGCTTTGGAGCTGGAGGGGTTTGGGAGAGTTGCTGTGAGTTTGGAAGGGAGGGTCATACAGCAGCCTGGAGAATCTCTGCTCCCAAATGTCAGTTCACCAGATCTATTTCCTTTCAATTTCATGTTGAGGCTTAACATATGCATGCCCTATGAGTGTCGTGGCAACACTGGCCTTGTGTGCTTCCAGCCCAGTGTAGCTGCTGAAAGGGAAATTCTGTTAGTCTGATGTGCAAGGGGGCAGGATTATATTAGGATGTGTAAATCAGGCAGCTCCAGTGCAGACAGCTCATGAATACTGTGTGCCCAGCAGCTGGGCACAGCTTGCTCACCTGCTCGTGGTCAGGGCACTTAGGATGGGAGGTGTGATCTGATGGGCCAGTACAGCAGAGGCCCCCTGCCTCAGAGGGCACGTTTGGCATAAGATCATTTGCCAGCCAAGGAGAGTGGGATCTGTGGTGCCTCTGGTCCAACCAAGTCTTGTCTTTTCCTGAAACTTACGGAGGACAGTGTGTTTGTAGCTAAAAGCTACAGACAGTTGTGGTGGATGGGTGGAAGTGGGCACGTCACTGTGGGCATACAGTGACTCCCCATCTCCCTTGGATAATCAGAGAAGGTACTACCATCCAGGCATGCTTTAATTAAAACCATATTCTGACCTTAATTAAAGGGAGGGAGAAAAAGGTGTGAAGAGGATCCCTAAATTGGAGGGAGGGAGGAAGGAAGGACACTGGAAGTTTCAGACAGTGCATCTCTTGCTGGTCTCTGACTCCTACGCAAGCTGTGAGGGATGCAGCTTGTAGCTTGTTTAGTCTTGGTTAGACTTGGTTAGTTGAATCCCACCTGCTCTGAAGGAATAATGTGGAAAAATCCAAACTATCTTACAGTGATTTCTTTAAGTGTGCTCCCTTCCTGCAAGTGAGAGAGACCAATGAAGACTCCTTCACTTCTGTGAAGTACTTAAACTGAGACAAACACGAAGCAGGGTGCAGGGCAGTACTGCAGGGGGGTGGTGGGGTTATTATGAGAGGTGCTTAGATAAGTGGCAAAGCAACAGGTTTCGTTCAGTGTGCCACTAGGCAGAAGAGCGTTAGCTGTCCATAGCAATGTCCCCAGCTCTCAAATGCTGTGCAGATTCTCAGCAGGGACCTGGTGTTAGCAGTTTTGCTCTTAAAAAGAAAAAACAAAAAATTCCTTATTGAATCAAAGAATTAAAAAATGTTTCAGAGGCTCTGTTGCACATGTATATGTGCGAGCTATACACCCCTGGCTCTTGGGGCTGCAGCAGTACAGCTCTTCCCTGGTGTGTGCCCCAGCAGTGTGCCACGGGCAGGCCTGGGCTTTCCCTGGTTTCCGGTGCCTGTGGCACTGCTGCCTCTCCCAGGGCCCTGCTGCCTGCCCTGAGCTGCTCCAGTGGGAACGGGCTGGCAGCCTGCGGCAGGGAGATAAGCGCCAGGCTGGCTGTGCAAACGCAGGGGTCACATCTGCTGCAGAATGAGCAAAGAGTAAGCACAGAGAGCTGGAAACCAGGGCTGAGGAGCTGAAAGCACTGGAGCCGTGATCAGCCTCCCATTGTACTACTGGGGCTTTAGCTGTGTTTCTGCAGGGAAGCAGACATGCTGTAGAGTACTAGAGAAATGTGGGCTTTAAACAATGTCTGTCTTTAGAAAAGCAAACAGATGGCTAACTGTGAAAACAGCCAAGAGCCTGCAATAAGCTCTCAGATTAGACACTTCCATGGACTATAAATCAGCTGGATAGTTTTGGTTTGACAGCTTTGTTGCAGGAGCTTTTCCATTGCTTGCTCAAGGTTTCCTTTGGTTCAGGCTGCTGGTATACTTAAATGGCCTGACAGCATCCATGTGTGATTGCTCACATGAATGGTATCAGAATGTTGGATGCCAGGAGACTGAAGGAAGTCCACCTTGTGTTTTCTGTTTGGTGGGCTCTAGCCCTTCACACAGGAGGAAGGAGAAAATGGCAGGCTGGGAGAGCCAACACGCAGTGGCCATGTGAGAGGCCCTGCCTGTTTGCTCTCAGCTGTTTCAGCTTTATTCTGAACGCTGGGGTCCTGCTCCGGGGTAGATGACAGGTGGGGTGTGTCTAGTCTTAGCTACTCATTTAGGCCCTCTCTCAAGTCAGGAGGGGAGGGTGCTTCAGGCTCACATCCTGGCCCCCAGCATGGCACAGCTTGTCCTTCACTGGTGCGTGGCTTCAGAGGCAACACGCAGACAGCTCAGTCACAGTAGTTCCTGTGGCACGTTCAGCGGGATTGTGTCTAAGATGACATTAGGTCTAGCCAGCCCCCCTCCAAGGCAAGCTTTGCCGTGTGCCTGCTGTGCTCTCCACACCCGCAGGGCGGTGCGGGATCGCTGGTCAGCAGCGCCCTCTTCCCTCCCCTGTGCGCAGGCCGGCGGTGCTGGACAAGAAAGGAGACCTGGCTACACTCAACGAGGTGGGCTACCAGCTCCGCATCTGACACAGCCATACCACGGACTTCAGAGGGCTTCCCGCTGCTGCACTTTACCTGCACTCCCTTGGAAGGAAAAAGGAATGGGACTATTTATTAACTTAAATACTCTTAAAATAAAAGTTTGACTTAGAAAATAGGGGGTAATTTTTTTTGGTGGCAGTGTTTATTTCAATTTATAGAAAAGGCATCAGTGAAGAGAACCTAAAATTAGACTTGCCAGGATATGAGATTTTTTTTCTCTCCCATCATGTAGCAGGTGACTTCGGTGGTGTGAGTTTCTTCAAATATCATTTCCCTGTACAAGTGTTAATTGAGCTTGGCCTTGTGCTGGGTGGTAGCATTGGAATAACTAAGGAATCATATTCTTAGTGTTAAGATGTGCTGGGGTGCAGTGCAATTAAAAAAAAATCATATTCACTATTAATCTTTAATTCAGCAATAAAAGCAAGCAGTGCGAAAGTGGCATAAGTTTTTAAAGTATCAATATTACCTCACTAGACTTAATAGATATGCAAAACTGTCAGTATTATTATTTTCTAACTAATTTGTACTGTTTCCCAGCATTACTGGGAGTATTAAACAGCACTGGATGTTTTACTGCCACCTGTATTATTATTTTCTGCATGTTGCCGAGAGATGTTAAGTAACAGTAATATGCAAGTGTATTCTTAACACTGACATCTTGTTAGGCAAGATACGAGGTTTGAGGTTTTTTAAATGATGATAATTGATGAATAATGAATTTTTAAACTTTCATACTTTTTTTTATACTTTTGTTCAGTCTTTCTGAACTACACCGCTGAAGCACAAAACATAGAGATTGCTGTTTTGTAGAGACAAGTCAGCTTTTTTCTCATATATGTAGTACCTGGAATAATGGAAAAACTGTCAGAATTGCTAACCTGAGTCTGTGTGCTTTTCTCTCCACATTTATGTGCAAATTTGAACCTTGTCTTTGAAAGGCTGAGCAGTCTCCGATGGTGACGCCTTGACACCTGGTATTAAATCAGACATGGCAGGCTGAAGGTAACCTTCTGCCGTGCTGTGCAGGGAGTTTTCCTTACAGATGTTGTAGTAACAACTGCTTAGTCAGACTTGAGTAAGGAAGTATGTCTGAAATAGATGAAAATCAAGCTTGTCTGCTTCCTCCCTGCTCAGTTGTTTTGTTCTAAGACTTGGCTAAGGACCTGTGATGGACAGCAGCATTCTCAAGTGACACGGTAAGACTCGCTGGGATCCACCATTTGACTTAGTGAAGTTCTCTGGAAGCATCTGAGTGCTGCATTCCTGGAAATGTTTCATTAGGTGCCTAAATATAAACTGAATTATTGTACAAGTCCAGCCTCTACCCTTTGTGCTGTGCTCACAGATGTTGCTGCCATGGGCCTGGTGTACCTCCCCTCCTGGGCACTTACTTTTTTGGGATGTTGATGAAGATGGATGCTGTTACAGACTGACAGTAATGCTTACTCAAATGGAATGATTTAAACTCCTAGAACACCTCTATCAGCAAGAAAATGAATGAATACAGAAGGAGACAATTGCTTGTACACAGACTTCATTGCTCAAAAAAGTTAATTTCACCTGCCTAGGACAGGAAGAAAAAGCCAAGACCCAGAAACCTTCTACAGCCAGTGAAAGGCTTTCTACTAATTAAGACTTCAGAAGCTCTAGAAAGAAAATTTTTCAAATGTGTGACACTTCTTATCTAAGTTTACCATATCAATAACAGGAAGGCCTTTCCCATCCCTCTTCCTCTAAACTTTTCCACTCCTGTGTTCACAGTAAGGATTTTTTGGTTAAGGAGTGAAGCTGAAGCGAGGGAAATACTCTTTTGGTAGAAATTCTTCTGTAATTTGACATCAGCTGCAGAGTTTCAGTTTCAAACTTTGTGCTGCCCAGTGTCTTGTGACCTAAACATTTTTTTAAATGACTTTTCATGGATAAAATGAGGTGGAAAAACTTTTGATCAACTGTAGCCTACACAATGTTACCTGATAGGTTGTGAGTTTTTTCTATGAAACCATGGTTTACTTCAGCTCAAATAATGGTTGTAAATAGTTTCTACCCTTGTCCAGCACAATTTATTTTCTCTTAACTGGTACTGAAGCTTTTTAATGCTGTAGAGGTGTGTGACAAATTGCCTTTGGTTCTTGTTTTAAAGTTCTGCTGAAATGTTCTCTTGAAACTTGCTTATGATGGCATTTGTCTTAAGTGTGGTTCAAGTGACAGCAAAGTGGTCAAATAGTGTAGAAAAACATGCATGTCTTTTTGGGCTTTTTCTCATCACTTGTATATGCACAGCATGAAACTTCAATAAAAGTATCATGGTAGTCCTTTTTTTTATGACTTACGTGGTTTTTTGTCCTTGCTCTTAACAGGGGTTGCTACAACTGAACAATGTTTTTAGCTGTAACGTGGATGTACCCAGAAATTTGTGGCATCTAGCTACGTATGCTGGCATCTGAGATTACTCAGATGCTTGAAACCAGACAGGATCCAGTATCAAACAGGTTCTCATCCTCAGCATCAACAGGTAGAAGAAAGATCTTTAGGTACAACTACCTATGACGAAAGTAGCCCCCTCCAAAGTCTCAGCGATGTAAGCTGAATGTTGTGGCAGGTGGTCATATTTTGTAATGGAACACTGAGGAACTTCTTTAATTCAACTGCTTTTTAATTACTACCACTGTACTTCCTGCTTTATTCTCCAAGCACAAAGTAAGTGCAGTTGTCTGCAGTCAGGGAAAGGGAACACAGATGAAAATTCCACAATGTGTCTGAATGTGATTTCAGGACCGTGGGTGCAGGTTTTCCAGCATTACATGAAAGACAATTCTGTTACTTCAAAGTTGGTTCTACATCCATATCCATGTGGAGTTTGACTAAGTTACAAGATTTGTTTCCAGCCCCTCTACATTTCCTAGTCAGGCAGTCTGGTGCTTTTTAAATTACTTTGTAAACTGTATTTTACACAGGATGTTTATGAGTGCATAGTGAGAGTAAATATAAAATCTTGATCATTTCACACCTCAGGATCTGTCACTTCAAGATTCAACATGGCATTTTTAATAACTAAAAGGAAAAAACCTGCCCTGTCACCAGTTGTTCAATATGTATGAAGCCTCAAGAGGTCAAGGGCTAATTTTTTTTTTGCTCCTATAATAGATCAATCAAGTTTCCTGTGATGTGGTGTGCTCATTAGGCTTAGCTTTATTTCAGATATTTTAAAAAAGATTTCAATGAATGCTACCTATATTTAAGCCCTTATAATTTTAACCAGCAAATTCTTAAAGTGTAAATATTTGCCTATATGCCTTTCTTCCTTTGAAAGTTCAATCTTGCAGCCTCTGCACTGACAACACTGAGTAAATTCCTTTGCAGAAGTATTAAGAGGGAAGTGTCCACAGAGCACATTTGTAGTAAAATATTATTTTCAACCCATTATAAAATGCTGCAGGCACACAAACACATTCCCCCCTTTGCTTGAAGAAACACACAGTTCTCAGAATAGTCCTTTTTACTGTGATTTACCATAAAAATCATTTACAACATATCCATGAAAAATAATGCCATTTTGAGTCTGGCACAGATGTTTTCTTTTATCAAAGAGGAAGCTAATGTAAAATCTTTTCTTTTTCTCCCTAAAAGACTTCATAAAGTAAATATTATTTTTTTTAAAAAAAGAAAGTTCCTTTAGAAAGTCTACTTTACACAACACTAACAAATCAGCATGCAGGCAAACTTATTTAAACCGGACCAGCAGTGCTTGAATTAACATTTTAAAAAAATAATAATCATCCCATGAAGAGAGAAGGTAAAGGGAACTTTACCTACACCAGAAGTCCTTTGGATATTACCGTTCAATAAGCCTGAACTGTGCTAGCAGTGGCAGGTGGTCAGAAGAGTTATTTTCATTGGGAAGACCATTAACAGTCCAAAGATCTTTCTCTGTTAGAAGTGCCAGCCTGCCAAGAAGTTTCAGACCCCCACAAAAAGAATCCTCTGCTCCTGTTAAAAACACAAAAAGGAAATGTTCATCAGCGTGCGCTAAACATCACACGTTCATACATATGTAGAAGGAGGAAAACTGTGTGGCAGCAATAATCCAAAGTTGTTATTGTTCCATTGAAATCACCAATAAGACAGTTCAGAAATTCTTTTATGACTCTCAGAGTAGAGTTTAATCAGTAGAACTCAAAGTATTCAGGACACTATTTTGCAGAGGGATAAATGGAGGTAAAAAAGAAAACAGATTTATTTGTTCACTGTAACTCCCCTGAAAAAGCCTCATATAATCCAGTCCTATACTTTCGACAACAGCATTGCTAAACAGAGCTGACACTTGCAAAATTAAGTGCCTTTTTAGAGCTACTGGTTCACATACCATTTTATTTCTGCATCCTCAAGCACACAGTTCTCCAGCAGGCAGATCATACAGACGTTCTTGCTCACAAGGATGAAAGTACTCTAGCATTTCCCTTTCTAACTGTTCATCATAGGAAAGGGATCTTCCTCCATTATCTCCTGCTACCTATTCCTATAACTGCCACCCCCACCTCCTTCCCCAGATGAAACACCACATTGCTCATGCAAGAGGGGAAGACAACTCAAGCCTTGCAATTACTACACAATTACATAGAACAGTTTGGGTTGGAAGGGATCTTAGGGCCCCATCTAGTTCCAACCCCCTGCCATGGTCAAGGGACACTTTCCACTAGACCAGGTTGCTCAGAGCTCCATCCAGCCTGGCCTTAACACTTCAGGGACAGGGCAGTGCCAGTCCCAATACTGATCCCTAAGGAATGCCACTCATCTCCACCTGGACATGGAGCCATTGATAGCAACTGTTTCCAGCCAGTTCACAGAGTGGTGCACCACCAAATCCATCTCTCCAGCTGTGGGGCAGGACCGTGTCAAATGCCTTGCACAAGTCCAGGTAGATGGCATCAGTTGTTCTTCCCTTTTCCACATCTGTTGTAAACCTATAACTAAAGGCCACTAAACTTGTCAGGCTCAATTTGCCCATCATCAAAGAGCAACCAGCTTCTCCAGCTCAGGTAGAGAAATTCCACGGAGATCCTTCCATGATGTGTCAAACTTTTAGACTTCCTGAGCTATGTACTTAAGTGAGACGACTGCTCAGCAACCCTTGCCTTTGCTTTCACAGTGCAGACGTGATACTGAGCACGTTGAGTGCTTTCAGGACCAGCACAAACTGCAGCTGTAACTTTTGACAGAAATACTTTCTGTGTGACAGTGCTCGGCAAATTGAGAACTTCCTGGCTGAACGTGGTACTGGCTTACCATGAGAGATACTTTAAAGGACCATCCAGCAACTGCTGAACTCCTCAGAGAGTTCAACAACTTCATCCTTTGCCATCTGCCAGCTTTCCAGCCCTGTAACAACCCAGCAGCTGTTTGCTGCTCTAAAGAAAAGCTTTTTTACTGCAAAGATCTCTTGGCAGCTCTAGAGCACACGTCCACCAAGTCTTGAGACAAATTTATCATTTGGGACAGCACCTGCATATCTACAAAGGAGCAGTTTATTGCCACAGAGAGCTTGGTCTGCATGCAGTGATTAATGTCACTCAGAACACTCAGCAAAATTGTGCCCTGCAGGACTCAGGTAGATATTGAACCCTGATTACATGAAATCCTGAATGCCAAACCAAATATTTGGCTAAACATGACAGAATAAAGCATGAATATTTTAAAATAAAAGCCTTTAAATGGAAAAACCCGATCAGCCAGCCTAGACCACATTTAATATTCACTTGTTCAGACTTTGGTAACTTTAAATACAGAGGCCCAGGTCATAAGAAAACTGAAAATCCAAACCATCACTTAGTTTCTAAGAGTTCATGAATAAAAACTATACCAGTTTAAAGTAGTTGGAAAATTCAAGTTTGGTTCCATTCTGTGCTCTGATGTGGGAAGAATCTATTTGAAAAACAAGTGCAAAAATAAAAAAGTGCTGTATCTCTGCTGGGGCAATGACAGTGCAAGAAATACATAAACAGGTGAATTAGGATTCAGTTTTGTGCAGGGACGCACTCTGAAATCACCCAGCACTCTATTAAATCACATGGCATTCAGAAATCATTGAAATATTTCCCATATCCTGTTTTTTCAGTCAAAGCTTTTGTATTTGTCATTTTACGTTAAGGTAGCATTTACTGTGCATGTTATGACAAATGAGACTACTGTGAATTGACTCAACGGATTTTAACAATCTAGTCTCAAGCTATGAGAGATGAAGGTGGTGTTTTCATTCCACATACTGAAATATTAGTTTATAAAAGTATTAGTTTATAAAAATCAGTTGCACTCTAGAGTGGGAGCAGGAATGGAATCCAGGTTTCTTTGCTATGAGTTTGCAGAGCCATTTATCTGCTAGCACTGCACTGTGGAATGCCGCCTGTTGACGGCATAAAACACAGAACTGCTGAGGGCATGGAAAGCAAACTGCTCAGAAGCGCCCACGGAACGACTCCCAATGCAGTGAAGGATAGAGAAACACTGATACCCATCACGAAATTCCCAGAGCTACCGCGACTTTCTTGCGCCATCTGGTGACTCGTAGCTGCAACTGCAAACCGGAGAGGGACAGCTGGGCCTGTGCCAGTGACCGCGCTCAGAGCAAAGGCCACAGAGTCTGCTACTTGGCAGAAATTACTCCAAGAGAAGCTGAGAAGTAAATTGCCAGTAAACAGTTCGTTTATCAGTTTTAATGCACCTCATAAATTTCTGTTCACCATTGTGTTGATTAGATGATTGGAAACACTGCCTTGCTGGAGGTGTGGCCTGCGTTACTGACAGCAGTATTTCTCAGGTGCTACTTCCACGGCTGCTTTCCTATACCTCCAGCTTGTCTCCATGCTCAGACAGGAACTACAGAAATGTTCAGTCAGATGAAAAGGTTTGCCCTGCGTGGCACTACAAGTCCTGCTGTGGTGAGCTGACAAGGCCAGCCACGTTTCTCAATTAACAGCTGACATTCAAAGCACTACCACGAACCTCTGAGGTACTTAACATGGATGAAATTATCACTACATTTAAACAAATATTCTTGCTTAGCATTTATGAAAAATAATTAAAAGTTGGTTTCTTTACCTGGCTGGGCAGCAGTATCATCATTTGCTGCAGAATAGAAAATATAATCCACGGTGACAGCACTTCGGGAATGACAAGTTGTCACTTCTGGTATCCCAGTTTCAGGGAAGTAATGAGAATAGACCGAAGACAATTTAAAGTGGTGCTGCAATTTTGAAGACAACCTAAAGAGACATCAAAGAAAATAATTTTATTTTCTTGCATTACCAAGAAGGAATAAGCAATGAAGAAATATCAAGTAGTTCCTGGTTACAAACAAAATGAATTATCTGGATTTGCAAAGTAGTGTTTCTCTCCTGCAAGCCATCCCAGAGCCTTTTGTATGAGAGGCCTAAAACTCTGAAGGCAAAATGCAGGCAGCATTTTCAAGTAAAAGAGCTGACCAGAACTGGCTTAGCTGACACTTTAATTATAGATAGCTTTCACCTCCATATACATTTTGTAAGCATTCAGATGTCCTCACTCAGCAATCTCTCCCTGACACACAAGCAGAAATGTCCATGAAAGCAGCTCATAGGAAAGCAACAAAGCACAAACTCATCTAACCAAACCCTTCAGCATATAGAGAAATTAAGATTTTTAGGGTTTTTTCCTCCCCCAAGATAGAGCTATCAAGTGCTTCCAAGTTAGGCTATGCCTAGTCATCTTTCTTCCACTCAGGCTCCCATTTTCTGTCTCCCCATCATTTGTCTGTTCCTCTTCAGTTCAGCCCATCTTGTCTCACCTGTCTTTTCAATCTTGAAAGCAAACTGCAAAACTGCACCTTTCAGCAAAAGATCTCCTGTCTCCCAGACATTTGCTTCCATCATCTCTGCAAATCATCCATCTCTCAGCTGTACCTGCCTCATCTTGCATTTTAAACCTGGACTGCAATGTGTTCTGGTTGAAACCCAAGCAATTAAAAACAAAATCAGCATGTTACCTGCCTGATTCAGAGCAGAGACAAACATACGAGTTGGTACAACACAGGACAAGTAGTAATTTCTGCTTTTGTTACGTGACATCCCTTTTAAGATGAGGGGAAAAAACCCTGCAAGAAGAGTTTAACCCATCCTATGGGTTTAAACTGTAGCATAGGCCTTCCTGTTTGTTATTTACTTCTTCTCTCAGAAATGCCATGACTTACTTTTTCATCACCAAGAGTTCTAATATGTCTATCTGCAGTGATACCAAGATCCCATTTCTGGTAAGAAATGGCTGACTTGGAGCCTGACATCCCATACATACATTTAAGGCAATTTCCTTCTTCTATGCCTTACTTTATATGCCTTTACTAGTTGGGTAAATGCAAATATATTCTTCCTTTCAAAAAGCAGTTACATTTTCCTTTTCAGCATTCTAGCCATGGCTTCCTCCTTCAGTTTAACAAGCAAATGTTTTGATCTGAGTGAAAGTTGTATTACCAAATCCGTAATACTCCACATTTCTCAGATTCAAAGAACTTAAATTCTTCCACAGAACTCATGACAAGGAAGATTTTATGACCTTTCCAGTTCCTTTCCCTCCTTCACCCAAATTTCATGCTGTATTATAGGATTTTACTACATCCATAAACCAGTGTATCAAAAACAATATGAAGAGAGAGAAGTGCCAACACTTAAGCAGCTGGACAACACTGGTTTATTTTTTTCCTCTCCCTCTTTTTAAAAGATGGCTTCTGCAATTGAAGTTCACATGTTTCTTGCAATGTCCCTATAGAGGGATGATGTCCTATTTATGTCAAGAAGTTACAAAAAATGCCAGAAGCATTATTTTAATAAGCAGACACAAAGTACCCTCTAAACAGCACTGACACCTCACCCCTGCATTATGAAAAAATATCTCCAAGTTCCTGAAAGAACACACATTCCATTATTGCCAGTTCTAGTCTTTGGCTGTCTGATCAGCCTTTTCATGTTTAAATGGACAATGATGTTTTTGCCCAAAGGGCAGTCTGGGCTGGGTGATCACAAGGTATCCACAGCTGGAAGCAGATATAAATTTGGTCTAAAACCAAAACCAACCCTCAAGTAACCAGCCAAGGGCTTCCATATTTTTTCCCAATACATACTTTTCAGATGATATTACAGTCTCCTGAGTGTTGTCCGGTTTTGCTGCTTCCAATTTTTCTCCTGCAAAATAAAAAGAAATTCAATTTACATTTTGAAATAGGATATAAGTGAGTCCAATACTGAAGTGCTACAGAAAAGCTACAGGAAAGAAGTATCTTTAAGTATACGTCTTTTTTGCAGCAGGCAAGATACAATTCACAATGCTGGATTAAATTCTTCTGTTCCATTAGTAATATCCCCTCTAAAGACTCTTCTACATTATGTCCCATTCATTTAAAATTGTTTTTTCTGTCAAAGAAAAAAATAGTGGATGAAGGATATAACCACACTCAGCAAGGAATCACTTGCTTTTCCCAACTGTTCCATAAGTGCCAACACTGTAATTCATAAGCACCGAGGCAGAATGCAGGTTCACACTATGTCCATGTGCTGCATTCCTTCACCTCTCTCTTCCCAGTCACAGCACAGCTGGCTTTCAGGATGCAAACACAGGAGTTTAAACATTACACACCGACTCCTGAAAGGAAATTTCTAACTAATATCTTATAAAGATTCAAATTTGCCAAGTTTATGTGAATTAATCACTTTACGCTCTAATGAGCCCAACAAGGAAGTTTTGCAAGCTCAAGATTTCACTGCTTTTCTCCCACTAGAACAGAACATCTGGTTTTCAGTACTACCTGAATGATAGTTTCAAAGGTTCACAAAACTCATTAATCCAAAAACTGACCTGCGTTTTCTTCTTTTTGTTGCTGTTTTATTTCATATACACAGTTTTGTGAAATACCTAATTTTTTTGGCCAAATTGGAATAGATAAGATTCTTTGTCCCCTTGGAAACTGTTCTTGTCCAGAGACCTGAAAAAGACAACACAAGCTTTTTTCAGACAGAAATCTGATTTAAAAAAACACCAAACAAACCTTTGTAAAGTTAAAAAAAAAAAAAGGCCCAGGCCCTTAGAATAACTCTTATAATGAGTCAAATCCCTGTAAAAATAACACCCTTTATGTACATCCCCTTTGTTTATCCTTAGCAAGTTCTTTGCAGCTACCCAATTTTTCCAGAAGTTCTTGTGACACTGAGAGACTTCCAAGGACACTTTTAGCCATGTGACAGGACCAGCTCAGCATACAGAGCTAGTCAGCAGACACTTCAGCTTCAGGATGCTGATCCTTCTGGGAGCAAGTCAAGTCAAATGGGGGCTTGAATCAACTACCCACTAGCAAACAACACCCAGCAGGGCTATTTTTTTGGTCATGTTTTCTCATTTTATGTAGTTCAGTCACTCCTATTAAATAGCATGTGACACACCCAACAGCTGCATACAAGAACTCACAACACGACATCATTTAACCTGAAATAGTTGAGGTTCAGCATCTAATTGCAGCTTTGCTCTCACAATTACTGCAGCCACCAAGTTTATCTACAGTAAGAGTCATCTTCCCACAGAGCACACAGCAGGTTTTTGATTAAGTAGTTATTTTATCCTACTTAAAGACTGGGACACTTAAACACAGTGATAAAATCATCCAAACACAGTGATACAATCACCCTGTGGATTCACTACATTTCATGAATGATCGTTGGTGAGCTTTCAGAATGCTGGAAGAGGATACAACGTTCCCTAAGGCACAGCTCATATAACCAAGCTCATTTAAGTAACTCTGCAGTAACTTTTGCTTTGCAGGCTGCAGAGAGGGCACTAAGATAGGCACTGCAATGGAAACAATCACAGCACCACTCAAATACTTCTCTTTAATCAGCATTAACCATTTTTTTGGTGAGACGTGAGCAGCACAGCCTACCTTCCCTATAGCAAGTCCTTCATAATTTAACTTTCCTTCCTTTATAAATCTGTACAATGGAGAGCCAGGAACAGAATTGAAGTCCCCACAGATGATAACTGGGCAGAAGGAACCATCCCTCTGAGGGGCAACACTGGCTATCTCTGCCAGGAGCATTGCAAGCTGGGTCAGTTTGATGTCCCCTCTCCTTGGGTTGTACAGCAGGTGTGTATTGGCAATACAGATGGCAGCATTGGCTTTACAGTGATATCTGGGCCGCAGCAGCAACACCAATCCAACGTTGTCCCTGTCCAAGAGTGGGATATCACGGCGAAAAAATTCCACAGGGTTTGAGGAAATCAGGCTAAATTTGGAAGTTTTGAAGCAAATGGCACAGCCATCAGGTTTTCTGCCTGTCCTCATTTTATACTCACAGTGATACCCTGCAAAAAAGGCAATTAAAAACATAAAATACCATTTTATAAATACAGATTTTGAAACAAAATTAGAAAAATCTCATGCTGCTTTTCTCACATGACAGTCAACCCCCAGTCTGAAGTACCAAAGTCTGTATGAAGTTCACACAGACTCGTGTTCACTTTTCTTTGTGCCCTAATCTGAGCTGAAACGAGGCAGGACAGGAAGCCTGGTCCAATACCTTTTGCAATGTGTAAGCATCTACAGACTCTAAGACACAAGCCATGTTGTTATCTCCTCATGTGGAAAAAAACCCAAACGAACCCAACAAAGAAAGCCTCCAAGTCACATAAAAGTAGCCTTGTGCATTGACCTTTTTTTCTGGATGTTACAAGAATGGTTTAGGAGTAATACCAGTGAAGCATTACCAATCAAAAGCCTTAATCATGCTAAGTCATTAGTCAATGTCTAAAATTATTCATAGAACAAAGGTCTCAAACATAATTATGCAATTATCCAGTGAGCAGCAAGTGGCAAGCTTTCACCAAGGGAACAGAGACACTTATCAAATGACAGCACTGGAGTTCAAACAAGTCCACCTAAAAATAGTGATTTGCCAATTTCTTCATTTTATGTAGAGGTGATTTAAACAAGATTTAAGCAAGACTTTATCTATGTAAGGAAAAAAATTTAGATCTTGAAACAGTATCTAGTTTTTGCCATTTTTAAATGTTCTTTGCCCTGCCCAGACCATATGAATTCACGAAGTACAGCCTTAGTGAAGTAGGGTGAGCTGACCTGAGCTCACACCAGTGCTGGAACATGGGATTCCCATTCCCCTCCCCCAGATTCAGGCCACATTGCTCCTGCCACTTGTTGCAGCACTTCTTGCTAACTCAGTAAGCCAACAGAAAAGTAACCCAGAAAAATAAAATTAGTCTGGAAGTATTCTGCTGGACTGGTGGATTTCACTAGTGAGTGCCAGAACTAGCCCAGGATAAGGGGCAGGACACACACCTGGGAGCTAGGAATGGGGAAAGGAAGAGCTAAAGCAAGCTCCAGATCCTCCTGCACAGTAGCTAGAAGCTCACCTGCCCCCACAAACCTGGCCTCAGTGTTGTTTCACATTTCAAGTGGATTCCAATCAGTACTGCCATTGCTCTATCTTCTCTGCAAACACTCAATTCTGGGAGCTAGACTACCTCAACTAACTGAAAAAGGAAAAATTATCAGGCCAGTGCTGCTCCTTCACTGTGTCCTCCTGGCATCAGATGAGAACCAGTGCCAGGATGGAAGTGGGGCCCTGGGACTGGAAGGTGGTGCAGGGCACAAAAGATTTAGATCAGTTTAAACCACCGTGGAATCACACCCTTAGCAACACGCGCCTTCTATAAAATCACATCAGAGAGTGACAAGACAGTCTATTCACACTGACTGACAGCACTTGTATAAAAACAAATGAATATATACTGACCACGGATGACATTTAGTGCTGGTATTTGGAAGGTTTCAAGGTAGAAAAACATGCCTTGAAGAGCTACCCAACAAGAATACTGCTAAAAAACATGAAGGTAGTTTCCAGAGAGCACTTCATGAATTTATGAAAGAGGATACACAACATTGTTGCATGTGATGGCAAAAGACTTGATTCTATAATCTATGAGAGGTTTTTTTGAGGAAACTAGTACTGTGTTCCCAAAGGACTGTGTTCCCAAAGGGTAACAAGTTACCCCTGCAGGGGAGAAGACAATGTATTGGTCCTAAGAGTTTCATCATACCCAGGGATTCCAAACTTGACTTGATCTCTGTTCTATAGTGGTCTTCTTGGACTTCTTGTAAGCAGAGCACCTAAGGCAGAGGTTTACAATTAAAATATATTAGTAAGTACATCAAAATATTACCACAGCATATCTCTGTCGGCCAGTCTGTACAGGTATTAAAAAAAAACCCAAACTCAGAAGCTTTTTGACTCCATAATCCCACAAAAGAATTCACTCTTCTATAGAAAATGCTCCCTAAGATTATGAAGAAGGCCCCAATTCCTCCCACCCTTTTTCAGACAGACATTTTCAGAGGTGAGAATAAATTTAATCAAAATAGTAACTTGCTACTACATTCTCAGCAGTTCAGGGGAAGGCTCAGTGCCAAAGAGGAGGGATGAAGAGGCCAATGGCATCCTACAGGGTGGAAAACAAGCTTCCATACTATAAGAACCTAAACCAAAGATCAAACTTAAAATATTCCATTAATAGAGTTCACAGAGTCACAGAATATTTTGAGTTGGAATGGACCCACAAGGATCATCGAGTCCAACTCTAGTTGTGAGCCTCTTTGAGCCTTCCCCCAGCACACTGCAGTAACACACAGCTTTACAACCACCACTGGGATAAAGGACTGAGTTCCCAAAGGGGAACAAGTTACCCCTGCTTGCTGAACTGCAGCAACACATTCCACCTGCCCAGCTGACATTAGCTCTCAAGGGAGAGTCAAATCTCAAGCAGCATTCTGAAATCTCTGCTTCACTTAAGGTTACAGTTCCAACCAATGAAACAGTTAAAAATCTATGTCCTTGAGCAAGAAATTTCTCTGTGGAAAGGGCACCTGCACCTACCAGGGTCTGACAGCAGCTGCTCCTCTCAAAAAGCTATCTAAGGTGTCTCATTGTAAAGATATATGCATACAGGACGTATAAATTTATTAGGAACAAAGGAAGAGCTTGAAGGGGGACTTTAATTTCCAGATTCCTGGCTACGTACTAACATAACCGCATTTTTCAAATGGTACAAGGCTGTTTTTCTGTGGCTTCCCTAATAGAACTACTTTTTTTCAGTACTGCTTTCTGACACAAACAGGATGAATTCTATCACTGCACTTTTGTTGGTCTGAACAACGACTGAAGCAAAATTTTTCTGACTTGACTTCCTGATAAAGATTAACAATAATTTACGTGCCCTCTAAAACAAACAATAAAGTCTACAACCAAGCAAAACCACAGTAGTGTTTTTTCAGACCCTAATACAGAGAAGCAGAATTTGCTACTTCTTTTATCAGGTCTTAAGAAATATCCACATGCTCATTCTCTACTCACATCTGCATCCAGCTCTTTGATTTCTTGAAGGATGTTGGGAAATCTGTATGTCCAGAATAGCAATCGCTGCCTGCAGTGTTTGTACAGGTGAGAGTTGTCTTCCAACAAATTCTGTGAGAGAATATTGTAGGACATGACTGTAAAATCAAAAGTTGCCTCACTTCCTGTACTGCTTTGGTCAGATCCTTTATTTTTAGTGATTTTCATTGTTTTACTCTGCTGACAGAAATATTCCCAGTGTCTTTCGATGGTTCCTGTTAAAAGCACATGAAGCAGAAAAAAGTTATAGACCATATGACTTCTTATTGCTCTTGGAAATCATTCTACTGACAACTATTTGTCTTTCAAATAGCTTAAATAATTCTAAAAGCTTATTCAATTAGCAGTGATTCAGACTCTCTAAGATGAATTTTATATAAGCATCAGTTAAAAAAAAAAATCAGTCAAACAAAAAAAACCCACAACAAACAGCACAAAACCATCATATGCCCTGGATTTCAACTGCTTTGAAATTGGGAAACTGGCATGCTCTAAGGAGATTGTTACAATCAGACTACACCCCTTGTTCCTGTAGAAGGGCTGTCAAACCAGTGAGACAAATCCAGTCTGTTGAGAGTCTTACGCTGCTTTCTGCCACTGCCTTCTCAGCAGGGATGGTGTACGTCAGTCTGGGATACACTCCTTAGAGCAGCACATGGGCATCTTGTTGATCTCTCTATCCATGACTAAAAAATGGTTAAGAATCAATCAATCACCTCTAGCCTGTGTACAGTCTGTAAAACTCAGCTGTAAGCTGCAACAGCGTCTACTACAAAAGTAGTCCCAAAACAAATAATGAACCCAATTTTCCTCAGTGAGTTGAGAAATCCAGAAATTATTAAGTGTCAGAATTACCAAAAACGTCTGAAAAGGCTTCCTTTGCCTTTCTGCCATTTCTAATTTCACACTTAGTATGAAAATTTGTACTAACATATCTGCCCATCATTAAGCATCCAATTACTTTTTAAGAAATGTATTTCTCCACTTAAAAACTCACAAACAGAGATGCTTTTCACCCTTTATATCTGACCTCATCTGAGAGCAAGCTGAGGTCCAGTTACCTGTGCTAACAACCAGTGGCAGACTGCAGCTACAGCTGTTACCATCTGTCCTATTTGGGTAGTAAATTTCATTGCTGTGCTCCTGAAGATGAACATGACGTTTCTAAGCCTTATGGGTATTCGTGTCCAAAAATCCCTTTGGGATGCTGATAGCATCTATTGCCCTTTTTATTCATAATACAGTTTCCAGTTTATTTTGCTAAGGAAGTGATTTCTGCAAGAGGGTCACAATTTTGACTGTGTCCCTCTATTTTTGTTTCACACTAGACAAAACTGTAAATATACACAAAACTCAGTAAAATATTTGGATGCTGTGTACAAGATTGTATCCGTAATAAGCTAACACAGACACTTTGAAGTTTCATGGAAGTTTGTTACTGAGCCCAGTAGACAAATCTGCACTTCCTCCTGTATTTCTCTGGATAAGCACACGTGCTGCTTGCTCTGTCAGACGTGCTCTGACACAAAACTTGCTAACATGCCAGTGGCAGAAGACAGTTGTAAAAACAAAATCACACAATCACACTGGAAGCAAGCATCATTATATGTCAGTCCATTAATTCTGTTTTCTAGGTCGCAGATAACTCAACTGGTCTGGAAAGAAACCAGTTCAGGTCCAGCAGGGTTTATGAGCTCAGGAAGAGTACAAGGAATGAAGCTATACAACTGCCAGCCCAGCTCAGCCCTACAGCAAGTCAGCCAAACCTTTTTTGCTTTTTAAAGTTTCCAAGTTAACAGACATGACCTGGTGACAGAGACACGAGAGAGTGTTGTCTGAACCAAGCTCAGGACTCCCCAGGTTGGGCAATCCCTCACACAACTGACTGTGTTCTACTGCCAAGTGCAGTCATCCTATTTCCAGTAGACTGTTTGACAGCACAAAATACAAGTTTACACATTAAACAGCATTACAAAACTGGACCATTTTTAAGACATGTTTTTCCTGAGAGGGGTGCCAAGAAAAACAGTAACTCAAAAGAAGCAGGCAATACTGCTCATAACTCTAACGGATTTGGTGTATTTAGCATTACAAATAAACATGGAAAATGAGCAAAGAGCATCTTTTACCTTTCTTGCTGCCATGTTTTTCTTCATTCTGTGCTACAGAAAGACAAGATACTTCCTTCTGATTAGACAAGTTTGTTTCTTGTTCAGGAGTTGAAGTATCATCCTGGCCACTGAGTCTTCTCTTCTTTGTCAATGGTTCTTCTCCCTCAGATTTCATACTGGGGTTGGGGAGGTGAAAGCAACAACTCTGTGTGTAGTTATCAAGATGCCAGTTAGAGTTCTGAAATTGTCTCCAAGGTCCAAAAAATGGAGGGAATCTCCAGTTTGCTGAGAAATCAGCTGAAATAGGGAGCGGAAACGAGGCCCAGGGAGGATAGTGTCCGGCCCATCTCATACAGCTGGAAACTGGGCTGTTCAAGGTGAGTATCTGAGGGCCATTCCAGTGGGCGATCCAGTCTCTGCCCAGCCTCTGCACATGGCGGGGCAGCATGGAGTGTCTACCAAAAAAGCACAAGTTTCATTACTTGCACACAACTACATCTGCCTGTAGAAGGCTGTAGAGGCAAGTCATCCTGGTCAGGACTCACACAAGATACTGTTTCTCTACCAGTTAACACATACAAGACATTCAAACACTTATAGATATGTACAAGTTATTTAAACATTTATCTAAACGATATGTGAAATGGGACTTTAAAAAGTGATCTTGCATCCTTTTCCCCCTCTCTCAGATTTATGAGTGCCATTTAGTGTCCAAACCCTATCCATCTGAGTAACTATTTACAATTTATTTTCTGCCTTGTTGAATTCAAGTGTCAGATGTTTCAGGCACTCGGAGGAATGACCTTTATAAGAGGTCATTTTTGCATGCTGCATTAACTTTATCATAAGGCTATTTGTAAGGAATGAGATGACCACTTTCCTGCAAGCAGACAGAACTCTGTTTGGAAAGCCATTGATTTGGCTCAAATCCCAATGCCAACACGACAGGGAAATAAAGGTGCTAAGTCTCAAGGCATCACTAGCACCATCTTAAGACTAAATCTGTATTCTTATTTCTTTTCCAGGAAGGCAAACCACAGCTCAGCAACTAAAGCCATGAAAAAAAAAGGCTTTTTTCTTTTTTTTATTTTTCAGAAGGAAAAAGAAATCTGTCTCTCAACAAGATCATGGGAAGGAAAGCTGAGTGACAATAATCTGTCTCAGATTCCTCACTGTTTAAATAAGAAGGTGTATTTTGAGTTTATAAGCAAAAGATAACAAAGCTTGGTATGCCTGAAGTTGAACTGAAGTGAGAATCTCCCAGCTGCCATTCAGCCGAGCAAATAAGCTGAAATACGGAACCACTGCATCACAGAACATGCTGAGTTGGAAGGGACCCACAAGGATCATCAAGTCCAAGTCCTGGCACCGCACAGGACATCCCCAGGAGTCACACCGTGTGCATGAGAGCATTGTCCAAATGCTCCTTGAACTCTGTCAGGCTGCCTGGTGCTGTGACCACTTCCTTGGGGAGCCTGTGCCAGTGCCCAAACACTCTCTGGGTGAAGAATCTTTTCCTAATATCCAGCCTAAACCTGCCCTGACACAGCTTCAGGCCATTCCCTCAAGTTCTGTCACCACAGAACAGAGATCAGTGCCTGCCCCTCTCTTCCCCTCAGGAGGAAGTTGTGGAATGCCATGAGGTCTTCCTCAGTCTCCTCCAGGCTGAAAATGACCTCGGCCGCTCCTCACATGGATTCGCCTGAAGGCCCTTCACCATCTTCACTGCCCTCCTTTGAACACCCTCTAATCGCTAATACAACTTTCAGCAAAACCCGCTTGTCCCGAAACAACCCTCTTCCACCACAGCGCACCAGATGTAGTCTGGCAGACACACAAACAAAACACCCCCCTGGACACCACAGCACTACTATGGAGCAAAAAGAGGCACCACTCCTTTACAAAAACCTCCTGAAACACTTGCTTTACAGAAAAGCGCTGAGAAGCTGCTCCCTCCTAAACTCCTGGCTCCACAGCCTCCTCCCCCCGCCCTCGCCCCGGCAGCAGAAAGCCCCACGCCACGCTGTGCTCTGTTTACCGCGCGGCCCTGCTCGGCCTAATGGCGGGCATTTANGCCCAGGGCAGCGCCAGCTCCGCCCGCCGCACTCCTGCCGCCGCCTCATACCCTGCACGGGCTGCGGCCGCGCCGCGCCCTCCCGCTCGCTCCTGGGACTTGTAGTCCAAGGGCCGGGCCCGCGGCCATGTTTAGTCCGGGAAGCCGACGCCGAGCCCCGGCCGCCATCTCGGCCCTGGGCGGGTGACGCCGCCGAGCCCGCGCTCCCTTCCCGGGGCCACGCCCGCTCCAGAGCGCAGCACAACCGGCATGTAGGCAGCCTGATTGCGGGCTTTTGAAGCGTTTAAATTGAGGTAACGCCGTGTTCATGCAGTAGTTTCTTCACCCAGAGAGTGGCTGGGCGCTGGAACAGGCTCCCCAGGGAAGTGGTCACAGCACCAAGTCTGGCAGAATTCAAGAAGCATTTGGACAATGGTCTCAGGCACATGGTGTGACCCTCGGGGCTGTCTTGTGCAGGGCCAGGGGCTGGACTTTGATGATCCTTGTGGGTCCCTTCCAACTCAGCGTATTCTGTGATAGTTTCCATACGGGGTCTTCTCCCTGGGATCACCGTGTGCTGCTGCAGGGTCAGAGGGGCTGACAAAGAGCTGCAATATATTTCAAGGTGCCGTATATTTCAAGGGCAGCAGCATCATGCTTAGTGTTTGCAGAAAAAAAACAAACCCCACTCACCCAATCAAGTATTTCAACCTTGTCAGGTTTTAACCTTTGTCAGAGCTGAAGGAGTTCTGCTGAGGAGACCTGGTCTGAGCCATGGGTGGGAGACCTGCCCACCCCGCAGACCCTGCTGACAGACCCACGCTGCTTACCAGCTGCAGAAACAATCCTCTGGCTCTGCCGATGTTGCTTGAATAAGCACTTAGAATGCTTTCTTGAGGTCTTCTGAGGACAGAGTAAATGCTGGCCCTGTTTACTGTAAGGAAACATAACACAAGGCATAAGAAAAATTATAGTGCTGAATAGTGCAGATGCTGTGCAGGAACTGTAATCAAGTAAAATACTGTTTCTCTGCATTCCTTTTATATCTGTCATAAAAGTGAGTTTAAATAACATTTGAAGTTTTCCCAGGAATGGTAGGGAAGACTGGAATTGAAATAATGCAGTGATGAGCATGCTAGTTAGGCAATGTGTCAAATCCACTTTGGGTTTTCCATTTCTTGGACACAAGTTACTGGTGAAAGGTAAAAATACTCATCCATTTTCTGTTCGTTTCATCACAATATGACAGTGAAACTACTAGCCCCATAATAAATGTGTAGTAAAGGATCTCCCAGCTGTATTTTCAAGACCATCTTGTTTTGGTGGTTTGTTCTTTTCTGCATTTTTGTATTCTTATCTTTTAGATGTATTTCTAGGACAGAAGACAGTAAGCCATAGCTATAGCAACAACAACTGCTGTTATTTCTAGGAGCAGAATCTACACATAGCATGCAGTTATTTTCTGTATTTTGACCTGCACAGGACACCCAAACTGATCTGTCACTTCAAAGACTTTTACATAGTAGTAATCTCAGTAGCAATGCTGAAAAAAGGGAAATCACTGAAGCTGTGGGTTTTAATGAAAAGGAAGGTGTGCTGAAAAGCATGAAGGTTGCGTAATAGACAAAATAGAAGATAAGAAGAAGACTAACCTATTAATGTGATGCAAATTGTCTCTCATCTCAGTGTTGCTAGATTTTCTTGCCTTGACCTACAGAACTCTTAATAAGCCAATAACACTTAATTGTGGATTTTTTATTCTTGTCTAATTACTCTTTTGTGTTGGCTATACCATGTGAAAAGATAATCTTCAGAATTAGGTATCTCCAAATTCTGATTTGTAAGTAGAAGCCAAATTATTTTATGAGTCATTTGAGCTTTTGAAACTCCCTAGTGAATGGAGGCTACTGACTCACTGAGGGATGCTTTGATTGATTACACTGCACATAAGAACAGCCACGGTGGCTCAGATCAATGGTCCACTGAGCTCAGTTTCCTGCTTTCTAAACGTGGTTAGCAGCAGATGCCTAGAAATGTGCAAGGGCTGGGCAAACGTCAAATGAACGCTCTCCCTGCCTCTTGCTGTTTTCATCTCTGTACATTTCCTAAGCCTCATGTGTTTGTCTCTTTAGTTACTCACTGACTCTCTCCCCCAAGTACTCGAATTTGCAAACTTCTGATAACTTATATAACTTGCATGAAGTTCTATGTACCAGCACAAGATGTAAAAGACACGTTCTTCCTCTCTCAGAAGATAAGTGGGAGTGACAAGTGAGCTGCTAACAACCAATGTCCTCTTTCTTTCCCCTTCCTTAAGAAAAATGTTCCTCAAATGAGAGGCACTTGCTTACTAGGAACTTCAGCACAAGACACTCTCATCTTTCACAAAGACATGCAATTAAATATTGTCAAATACTTTATGTCAAAAACCTGCATGAGAGCAGAGATATTAATAACCTGCTAAGGAAAAGCTGGTTTTTTAACATCTGCAATTAAATGAATGAAAGCACAGTGATTAGAAAAAAACCCAAACCTTAGCAGTTTATATAATCTGAAGTGTGAGAGCTACATTGGTACAGATCTCACTACAGACAAGAAATCAAAGGTAATCTTATGAAAGGACAAGGCACTGCAGCACAGTTATGCTCCTTAGAACTGAAGCAATGCCCCTCAAACCCTGAGGGTTTCCTAGCACCAAAGCGTTCCGCAGACCTGTGCACGCACGAGAGCCCATCTGCAGGGAGAAGTCCAGGTACAGCTTAAAGAACCTGGAGGAGACACAACACACACAACATGGTGACTCAGTAACCATCAAACTTGCCTTTCTGGTAGCATTCCTCTTTAAAATCCGTGAGTCATTTCTGCGTTACAGGCCTATGGATTGAGGGCAGCATAGCTTAAAATAGCCCACGGCAGACGCTGGGAGCGGCGTACCAGGGGCTCATTACGGATTTGTAGAGGCCACGGGCGCCTGTGTTAGCAAGGTTCTCGGCGGTCAGTCCCCGCCAAGTGTAAACCCCCCACGGCCGTACCCTTGCAGAACATCGGGAACGGGGCTGCGCCGCCGCCGGGCTGTGCCTGCCACGTCTGGGCCGTGACACCTCGGCCTCATCCCTGCGGCACGGACTTTCAGCCTCGGGGAAAGGTCACGAGCCCGGGACCCCCGCACCCGAGCATCCCGTGGCGGCCGGGCGGGGCTCCCCGGGCCGGGCCCCCGGCACCGCCCGGGCGGGGCGGGGCGTTCCCGGGCGCCGCTTCCGCCTG